>JAODUO010002023.1:0-29145 GCA_025642075.2 Ridgeia piscesae | reverse complement strand
CGCCGCCGGAGAAACTGGAGGGCAGTGTCACTAGTGTCAGTTGTGACCTCTCGGTGACGCCGCCGGCGAAACTGGAGGGCAGTGTCACTAGTGTCGGGTTGTGACCTCTCGGTGACGCCGCCGGCAAAACTGGAGGGCAGTGTCACTAGTGTCAGTTGTGACCTCTCGGTGACGCCGCCGGCAGAAACTGAGGGCAGTGTCACTATGTCAGTTGTGACCTCTCGGTGACGCCGCCGGCAGAAACGGGAGGGCATGTCACTATGTCAGTTGTGACCTCTCGGTGACGCCGCCGGCAAAACGGGAGGGCAGTGTCACTAGTGTCAGTTGTGACCTCTCGGTACGCCGCCGGCAGAAACTGGAGGGCAGTTTTACTAGTGTCAGTTGTGACCTCTCGGTGACGCCGCCGGCAGAAACTGGAGGGCAGTTTTACTAGTGTCAGTTGTGACCTCTCGGTGACGCCGCCGGCAGAAACTGGAGGGCAGTGTCACTAGTGTCAGTTGTGACCTCTCGGTGACGCCGCCGGCAGAAACTGGAGGGCAGTTTTACTAGTGTCAGTTGTGACCTCTCGGTGACGCCCCCGGGCAGAAACTGGAGGGCAGTTTTACTATTGTCAGTTGTGACCTCTCGGTGACGCCGCCGGGGGAAACGGGAGGGCAGTGTCACTAGTGTCAGTTGTGACCTCTCGGTGACGCCGCCGGCAGAAACGGGAGGGCGTGTCACTAGTGTCAGTTGTGACCTCTCGGGACGCCGCCGGCAAAAATTGGGGGCAGTGTCACTAGTGTCAGTTGTGACCTCTCGGTGACGCCGCCGGCAGAAAGGGGGCGTGTCACTAGTGTCAGTTTTGACCCTCGGTGACGCCGCCGGCAGAAACGGGAGGGCAGTGTCACTAGTGTCAGTTGTGACCTCTCGGTGCGCCGCCGGCAGAAACTGGAGGGCAGTGTCACTAGTGTCAGTTGTGACCTCTCGGTGACGCCGCCGGCAGAAACGGGAGGGGTGTCACTAGTGTCAGTTGTGACCTCTCGGTGACGCCCCCGGCAGAAACGGGAGGGCGTGTCACTAGTGTCAGTTGTGCCTCTCGGTGACCCCGCCGGCAGAAACGGGAGGGCGTGTCATTTGTGTCGTTGTGACCTTCGGGACGCCGCCGGCAGAAACGGGAGGGGTGTCACTAGTGTCATTTGGTGACCTCTCGGTGACGCCCCCGGCAGAAACTGGGGGGCGTGTCACTAGTGTCAGTTTTGACCCTCGGTGACGCCGCCGGCGAAACTGAGGGCAGTGTCACAAATGTCAGTTGTGACCTCTCGTGCGCCGCCGGCAGAAACTGGAGGGCAGTTTTACTAGTGTCAGTTGTGACCTTCGGTGACGCCGCCGGCAGAAACTGGAGGGCAGTTTTACTATTGTCAGTTGTGACCTCTCGGTGACGCCCCCGGGGGAAACTGGAGGGCGTGTCACTAGTGTCAGTTGTGACCTCTCGGTGACGCCGCCGGCAGAAACTGGAGGGCAGTGTCACTGTGTCGTTGTGACCTTCGGTGACGCCGCCGGCAAAAACTGTAGGGTTGTGTCACTAGTGTCAGTGGTGACCTCTCGGTGACGCCGCAAGCAGAAACTGGAGGGCTGTGTCACTAGTGTCAGTTGTGACCTCTCGGTGACGCCCCCGGCTGAAACTGGAGGGCAGTGTCACTAGTGTCAGTTGTGCCCTCTCGGTGACGCCGCCGGCAGAAACTGGAGGGCAGTGTTACTAGTGTCAGTTGTGACCTCTGGGTGACGCCGCCGACAGAAACTGGAGGGCAGTGTTACTATTGTCAGTTGTGACCTCTCGGTGACGCCGCCGGTAGGAACTGGAGGGCAGTGTCACTAGTGTCAGTTGTGACCTCTCGGTGACGCCCCCGGGCCGAAACTGGAGGGCAGTGTCACTAGTGTCAGTTGTGACCTCTCGGTGACGCCGCCGGCAAAAACTGGGGGCAGTTACTAGGTCAGTTGTGACCTCTCGGTGACGCCGCCGGAGAAATGGAGGGCGTGTCACTAGTGTCATTTGTGACCTCTCGGGACGCCGCCGGAGAAACTGGAGGGCAGTGTCACTAGTGTCAGTTGTGACCTCTCGGTGACGCCCCGGCAAAACTGGGGGCAGTGTCATAGTGTCAGTTGTGACCTCTCGGTGACGCCGCCGGCAAAACTGGGGGCAGTTACTATTTTCATTTGTGACCTCTCGGGACGCCGCCGGCAAAACTGAGGCAGTGTCACTAGTGTCAGTTGTGACCTCTCGGTGACGCCGCCGGCAGAAACTGGAGGGCAGTGTCACTAGTGTCAGTTGTGACCTCTCGGTGACGCCGCCGGCAGAAACTGGAGGGCAGTGTCACTAGTGTCAGTTGTGACCTCTCGGTGACGCCGCCGGCAGAAACTGGAGGGCAGTGTCACTAGTGTCAGTTGTGACCTCTCGGTGACGCCGCCGGCAGAAACTGGAGGGCAGTGTCACTAGTGTCAGTTGTGACCCCCGCGGAGACCTGGAGGCATGTACTGGGGCTGTGTCACTAGTGTCAGTTGTGACCTCTCGGGACGTCTCCAGCAGAAACTGGAGGGCGTGTCACTAGTGTCGTTGTGACCTCTCGGTGACGCTCCGGCAAAACTGGAGGGCAGTGTCAAGTGTCAGTTGTGACCTCCGGTGACTGAGGCAGAACTGGCATCATATGTCAGTTGTGACCTCTCGGTGACGCCGCCGGCAGAAACTGGAGGGCAGTGTCACTAGTGTCAGTTGTGACCTCTCGGCCGGCAGAAACTGGAGGGCAGTGTCACTAGTGTCAGTTGTGACCTCTCGTGACGCCGCCGGCAGAAACTGGAGGGCAGTGTCACTAGTGTCAGTTGTGACCTCGTGACCGCGCAAAACTGGAGGGCGTGTCACTAGTGTCAGTTGTGACCTCTCGGTGACGCCCCGGCAGAAACTGGAGGCGTGTCATAGTGTCAGTTGTGACCTCTCGGTGACGCCGCCGGCAGAAACTGGAGGGCAGTATTACTATTGTCAGTTGTGACCTCTCGGTGACGCCGCCGGTAGGAACTGGAGGGCAGTGTCACTAGTGTCAGTTGTGACCTCTCGGTGACGCCGCCGGCAGAAACTGGAGGGCAGTGTCACTAGTGTCAGTTTTGTGACCTCTCTGTGACGCCGCCGGCAAAAACTGGGTGGCAGTGTCAATAGTGTCAGTTGTGACCTCTCGGTGACGCCGCCGGCAGAAAGTTGAGGGCTGTGTCACTAGTTTCAGTTGTGACCTCTCGGAGACGCCGCCGGCAGAAACTGGAGGGCAGTGTCACTAGTGTCAGTTGTGACCTCTCGGAGACGCCGCCGGCAGAAACTGGAGGGCAGTGTCACTAGTGTCAGTTGTGACCTCTCGGAGACGCCGCCGGCAGAAGTGGAGGGCAGTGTCACTAGTGTCAGTTGTGACCTCTCGGTGACGCCGCCGGCAGAAACTGGAGGGCAGTGTCACTAGTGTCAGTTGTGACCTCTCGGTGACGCCGCCGGCAGAAACTGGAGGGCAGTGTCACTAGTGTCAGGTGTGACCTCACGGTGACGCCGCCGGCAGAAACTGGAGGGCAGTGTCACTACTGTCAGTTGTGACCTCTCGGTGACGCCACAAGCAGAAACTGGAGGGCTGTGTCACTAGTGTCAGTTGTGACCTCTCGGTGACGTCTCCGGCAGAAACTGGAGGGCAGTGTCACTAGTGTCAGTTGTGACCTCTCGGTGACGCCTCCGGCAGAAACTGGAGGGCAGTGTCATTAGTGTCAGTTGTGACCTCTCGGTGACGTCGCCGGCAGAAACTGGAGGGCAGTGTCACTAGTGTCAGTTGTGACCTCTCGGAGACGCCGCCGGCTGAAACTGGAGGGCAGTGTCACTAGTGTCTGTTGTGACCTCTCGGTGACGCCGCCTGCACAAACTGCAGGGCAGTGTCACTAGTGTCAGTTGTGACCTCTCGGTGACGCCGACGGCAGAAACTGCAGGGCAGTGTCACTAATGTCAGTTGTAACCTCTCGTAGACGCCGCCGGCAGAAACTGTTGGGCAGTGTCACTATTGTCAGTTGTGACCTCTCGGTGACTCCGCCTGCACAAACTGCAGGGCAGTGTCACTAGTGTCAGTTGTGACCTCTCGGTGACGCCGCCGTCAGAAACTGGAGGGCAGTGTTACTAGTGTCAGTTGTGACCTCTCGGTGACGCCGCCGGCAGAAACTGGAGGGCAATGTTACTATTGTCAGTTGTGACCTCTCGGTGACGCCGCCGGCAGAAACTGGAGGGCAGTGTCACTAGTGTCAGTTGTGACCTCTCGGTGACGCCGCCGGCAGAAACTGGAGGGCAGTGTTACTAGTGTCAGTTGTGACCTCTCGATGACGCCGCCGACAGAAACTGGAGGGCAGTGTTACTATTGTCAGTTGTGACCTCTCGGTGACGCCGCCGATAGGAACTGGAGGGCAGTGTCACTAGTGTCAGTTGTGACCTCTCGGTGACGCCGCCGGCAGAAACTGGAGGGCAGTGTCACTAGTGTCAGTTGTGACCTCTCGGTGACGCCGCCGGCAAAAACTGGGTGGCAGTGTCACTAGTGTCAGTTGTGACCTCTCGGTGACGCCGCCGGCAGAAAGTGTGGGCTGTGTCACTAGTGTCAGTTGTGACCTCTCGGATACGCCGACGGCAGAAACTGGAGGGCAGTGTCACTAGTGTCAGTTGTGACCTCTCGGTGACGCCGCCGGCAAAAACTGGGTGGCAGTGTCACTAGTGTCAGTTGTGACCTCTCGGTGACGCCGCCGGCAGAAAGTTGAGGGCTGTGTCACTAGTGTCAGTTGTGACCTCTCGGAGACGCCGCCGGCAGAAACTGGAGGGCATTGTCACTAGTGTCAGTTGTGACCTCTCGGTGACGCCGCCGGCAGAAACTGGAGGGCAGTGTTACTAGTGTCAGTTGTGACCTCTCGATGACACCGCCTACAGAAACTGGAGGGCAGTGTTACTATTGTCAGTTGTGACCTCTCGGTGACGCCGCCGGTAGGAACTGGAGGGCAGTGTCACTAGTGTCAGTTGTGACCTCTCGGTGACGCCGCCGGCAGAAACTGGAGGGCAGTGTCACTAGTGTCAGTTGTGACCTCTCGGTGACGCCGCCGGCAGAAACTGGAGGGCAGTGTCACTAGTGTCAGTTGTGACCTCTCGGTGACGCCGCCGCCAGAAACTGCAGAGCAGTGTCACTAGTGTCAGTTGTGACCTCTCGGTGACGCCGCCGGCAAAAACTGGGTGTCAGTGTCACTAGTGTCAGTTGTGACCTCTCGGTGACGCCGCCGGCAGAAAGTGTGGGCTGTGTCACTAGTGTCAGTTGTGACCTCTCGGAGACGCCGCCCGCAGAAACTGTAGGGCTGTGTCACTAGTGTCAGTTGTGACCTCTCGGAGACGCCGCCTGCAGAAATTGGAGGGCAGTGTCACTAGTGTCAGTTGTGACCTCTCGGTGACGCCGCCGGCAGAAACCGGAAGACAGTGTCACTAGTGTCAGTTTTGACCACTCGGTGACGCCGCCGGCAGAAACTGCAGGGCAGTGTCACTAGTGTCAGTTGTGACCTCTCAGTGTCGCCGCCGGCAGAAACTGGAGGGCAGTGTCACTAGTGTCAGTTGTGACCTCTCGGTGACGCCGCCGGCAGAAACTGTAGGGTTGTGTCACTAGTGTCAGTTGTGACCTCTCGGTGACGCCGCAAGCAGAAACTGGAGGGCTGTGTCACTAGTGTCAGTTGTGTCCTCTCGGTGACGCCGCCGGCAGAAACTGGAGGGCAGTGTCACTTGTGTCTGTTGTGACCTATCGGTGACGCCGCCGGCAGAAACTGTAGGGTTGTGTCACTAGTGTCAGTGGTGACCTCTCGGTGACGCCGCAAGCAGAAACTGGAGGGCTGTGTCACTAGTGTCAGTTGTGACCTCTCAGTGACGCCGCCGGCTGAAACTGGAGGGCAGTGTCACTAATGTCAGTTGTGACCTCTCTGTGACGCCGCCGGCAGAAACTGGAGGGCAGTGTTACTAGTGTCAGTTGTGACCTCTCGGTGACGCCGTCGGCAGAAACTGGAGGGCAGTGTTACTATTGTCAGTTGTGACCTCTCGGTGACGCCGCCGCCAGAAACTGCAGAGCAGTGTCACTAGTGTCAGTTGTGACCTCTCGGTGACGCCGCCGGCAAAAACTGGGTGTCAGTGTCACTAGTGTCAGTTGTGACCTCTCGGTGACGCCGCCGGCAGAAAGTGTGGGCTGTGTCACTAGTGTCAGTTGTGACCTCTCGGAGACGCCGCCCGCAGAAACTGTAGGGCTGTGTCACTAGTGTCAGTTGTGACCTCTCGGAGACGCCGCCTGCAGAAATTGGAGGGCAGTGTCACTAGTGTCAGTTGTGACCTCTCGGTGACGCCGCCGGCAGAAACCGGAAGACAGTGTCACTAGTGTCAGTTTTGACCACTCGGTGACGCCGCCGGCAGAAACTGCAGGGCAGTGTCACTAGTGTCAGTTGTGACCTCTCAGTGTCGCCGCCGGCAGAAACTGGAGGGCAGTGTCACTAGTGTCAGTTGTGACCTCTCGGTGACGCCGCCGGCAGAAACTGGAGGGCAGTGTCACTAGTGTCAGTTGTGACCTCTCTGTGACGCCGCCGGCAAAAACTGTAGGGTTGTGTCACTAGTGTCAGTGGTGACCTCTCGGTGACGCCGCAAGCAGAAACTGGAGGGCTGTGTCACTAGTGTCAGTTGTGACCTCTCGGTGACGCCGCCGGCTGAAACTGGAGGGCAGTGTCACTAATGTCAGTTGTGACCTCTCTGTGACGCCGCCGGCAGAAACTGGAGGGCAGTGTTACTAGTGTCAGTTGTGACCTCTCGGTGACGCCGCCGGCAGAAACTGGAGGGCAGTATTACTATTGTCAGTTGTGACCTCTCGGTGACGCCGCCGGTAGGAACTGGAGGGCAGTGTCACTAGTGTCAGTTGTGACCTCTCGGTGACGCCGCCGGCAGAAACTGGAGGGCAGTGTCACTAGTGTCAGGTTGTGACCTCTCTGTGACGCCGCCGGCAAAAACTGGGTGGCAGTGTCAATAGTGTCAGTTGTGACCTCTCGGTGACGCCGCCGGCAGAAAGTTGAGGGCTGTGTCACTAGTTTCAGTTGTGACCTCTCGGAGACGCCGCCGGCAGAAACTGGAGGGCAGTGTCACTAGTGTCAGTTGTGACCTCTCGGAGACGCCGCCGGCAGAAACTGGAGGGCAGTGTCACTAGTGTCAGTTGTGACCTCTCGGTGACGCCGCCGGCAGAAACTGGAGGGCAGTGTCACTAGTGTCAGTTGTGACCTCTCGGTGACGCCGCCGGCAGAAACTGGAGGGCAGTGTCACTAGTGTCAGTTGTGACCTCACGGTGACGCCGCCGGCAGAAACTGGAGGGCAGTGTCACTAGTGTCAGTTGTGACCTGTCGGTGACGCCGCCGGCAGAAACTGGAGGGCTGTGTCACTAGTGTCAGTTGTGACCTCTCGGAGACGCCTCAAGCAGAAACTGGAGGGCTGTGTCACTAGTGTCAGTTGTGACCTCTCGGTGACGTCTCCGGCAGAAACTGGAGGGCAGTGTCACTAGTGTCAGTTGTGACCTCTCGGTGACGCCTCCGGCAGAAACTGGAGGGCAGTGTCATTAGTGTCAGTTGTGACCTCTCGGTGACGTCGCCGGCAGAAACTGGAGGGCAGTGTCACTAGTGTCAGTTGTGACCTCTCGGAGACGCCGCCGGCTGAAACTGGAGGGCAGTGTCACTAGTGTCTGTTGTGACCTCTCGGTGACGCCGCCTGCACAAACTGCAGGGCAGTGTCACTAGTGTCAGTTGTGACCTCTCGGTGACGCCGACGGCAGAAACTGCAGGGCAGTGTCACTAATGTCAGTTGTAACCTCTCGTAGACGCCGCCGGCAGAAACTGTTGGGCAGTGTCACTATTGTCAGTTGTGACCTCTCGGTGACTCCGCCTGCACAAACTGCAGGAGGGCAGTGTCACTAGTGTCAGTTGTGACCTCTCGGTGACGCCGCCGGCAGAAACTGGAGGGCAGTGTTACTAGTGTCAGTTGTGACCTCTCGGTGACGCCGCCGGCAGAAACTGGAGGGCAATGTTACTATTGTCAGTTGTGACCTCTCGGTGACGCCGCCGGCAGAAACTGGAGGGCAGTGTCACTAGTGTCAGTTGTGACCTCTCGGTGACGCCGCCGGCAAAAACTGGGTGGCAGTGTCACTAGTGTCAGTTGTGACCTCTCGATGACGCCGCCGACAGAAACTGGAGGGCAGTGTTACTATTGTCAGTTGTGACCTCTCGGTGACGCCGCCGATAGGAACTGGAGGGCAGTGTCACTAGTGTCAGTTGTGACCTCTCGGTGACGCCGCCGGCAGAAACTGGAGGGCAGTGTCACTAGTGTCAGTTGTGACCTCTCGGTGACGCCGCCGGCAAAAACTGGGTGGCAGTGTCACTAGTGTCAGTTGTGACCTCTCGGTGACGCCGCCGGCAGAAAGTGTGGGCTGTGTCACTAGTGTCAGTTGTGACCTCTCGGAGACGCCGCCCGCAGAAACTGGAGGGCAATGTCACTAGTGTCAGTTATGACCTCTCGGATACGCCGACGGCAGAAACTGGAGGGCAGTGTCACTAGTGTCAGTTGTGACCTCTCGGTGACGCCGCCGGCAAAAACTGGGTGGCAGTGTCACTAGTGTCAGTTGTGACCTCTCGGTGACGCCGCCGGCAGAAAGTTGAGGGCTGTGTCACTAGTGTCAGTTGTGACCTCTCGGAGACGCCGCCGGCAGAAACTGGAGGGCATTGTCACTAGTGTCAGTTGTGACCTCTCGGTGACGCCGCCGGCAGAAACTGGAGGGCGGTGTCATACTAGTGTCAGTTGTGACCTCTCGATGACACCGCCTACAGAAACTGGAGGGCAGTGTTACTATTGTCAGTTGTGACCTCTCGGTGACGCCGCCGGTAGGAACTGGAGGGCAGTGTCACTAGTGTCAGTTGTGACCTCTCGGTGACGCCGCCGGCAGAAACTGGAGGGCAGTGTCACTAGTGTCAGTTGTGACCTCTCGGTGACGCCGCCGGCAGAAACTGGAGGGCAGTGTCACTAGTGTCAGTTGTGACCTCTCGGTGACGCCGCCAGAAACTGCAGAGCAGTGTCACTAGTGTCAGTTGTGACCTCTCGGTGACGCCGCCGGCAAAAACTGGGTGTCAGTGTCACTAGTGTCAGTTGTGACCTCTCGGTGACGCCGCCGGCAGAAAGTGTGGGCTGTGTCACTAGTGTCAGTTGTGACCTCTCGGAGACGCCGCCCGCAGAAACTGTAGGGCTGTGTCACTAGTGTCAGTTGTGACCTCTCGGAGACGCCGCCTGCAGAAATTGGAGGGCAGTGTCACTAGTGTCAGTTGTGACCTCTCGGTGACGCCGCCGGCAGAAACTGGAGGGCATTGTCACTAGTGTCAGTTGTGACCTCTCGGTGACGCCGCCGGCAGAAACTGGAGGGCAGTGTTACTAGTGTCAGTTGTGACCTCTCGATGACACCGCCTACAGAAACTGGAGGGCAGTGTTACTATTGTCAGTTGTGACCTCTCGGTGACGCCGCCGGTAGGAACTGGAGGGCAGTGTCACTAGTGTCAGTTGTGACCTCTCGGTGACGCCGCCGGCAGAAACTGGAGGGCAGTGTCACTAGTGTCAGTTGTGACCTCTCGGTGACGCCGCCGGCAGAAACTGGAGGGCAGTGTCACTAGTGTCAGTTGTGACCTCTCGGTGACGCCGCCGCCAGAAACTGCAGAGCAGTGTCACTAGTGTCAGTTGTGACCTCTCGGTGACGCCGCCGGCAAAAACTGGGTGTCAGTGTCACTAGTGTCAGTTGTGACCTCTCGGTGACGCCGCCGGCAGAAAGTGTGGGCTGTGTCACTAGTGTCAGTTGTGACCTCTCGGAGACGCCGCCCGCAGAAACTGTAGGGCTGTGTCACTAGTGTCAGTTGACCTCTCGGAGACGCCGCCTGCAGAAATTGGAGGGCAGTGTCACTAGTGTCAGTTGTGACCTCTCGGTGACGCCGCCGGCAGAAACCGGAAGACAGTGTCACTAGTGTCAGTTTTGACCACTCGGTGACGCCGCCGGCAGAAACTGCAGGGCAGTGTCACTAGTGTCAGTTGTGACCTCTCAGTGTCGCCGCCGGCAGAAACTGGAGGGCAGTGTCACTAGTGTCAGTTGTGACCTCTCGGTGACGCCGCCGGCAGAAACTGGAGGGCAGTGTCACTAGTGTCAGTTGTGACCTCTCTGTGACGCCGCCGGCAAAAACTGTAGGGTTGTGTCACTAGTGTCAGTGGTGACCTCTCGGTGACGCCGCAAGCAGAAACTGGAGGGCTGTGTCACTAGTGTCAGTTGTGACCTCTCGGTGACGCCGCCGGCTGAAACTGGAGGGCAGTGTCACTAATGTCAGTTGTGACCTCTCTGTGACGCCGCCGGCAGAAACTGGAGGGCAGTGTTACTAGTGTCAGTTGTGACCTCTCGGTGACGCCGCCGGCAGAAACTGGAGGGCAGTATTACTATTGTCAGTTGTGACCTCTCGGTGACGCCGCCGGTAGGAACTGGAGGGCAGTGTCACTAGTGTCAGTTGTGACCTCTCGGTGACGCCGCCGGCAGAAACTGGAGGGCAGTGTCACTAGTGTCAGTTGTGACCTCTCTGTGACGCCGCCGGCAAAAACTGGGTGGCAGTGTCAATAGTGTCAGTTGTGACCTCTCGGTGACGCCGCCGGCAGAAAGTTGAGGGCTGTGTCACTAGTTTCAGTTGTGACCTCTCGGAGACGCCGCCGGCAGAAACTGGAGGGCAGTGTCACTAGTGTCAGTTGTGACCTCTCGGAGACGCCGCCGGCAGAAACTGGAGGGCAGTGTCACTAGTGTCAGTTGTGACCTCTCGGTGACGCCGCCGGCAGAAACTGGAGGGCAGTGTCACTAGTGTCAGTTGTGACCTCTCGGTGACGCCGCCGGCAGAAACTGGAGGGCAGTGTCACTAGTGTCAGTTGTGACCTCACGGTGACGCCGCCGGCAGAAACTGGAGGGCAGTGTCACTGTGTCAGTTGTGACCTGTCGGTGACGCCGCCGGCAGAAACTGACGAGTAATTGACACTGCCCTCCGGTTTCTGCCGGCGGCCACGTGATCACAACTGACACTGAACGCTGCCCTCCAGTTTACCGGCGTCTGGCGACACTAGTGACACTGCCCTCAAGTTTCTGACAACTGACACTAGTGACACTGCCCTCAGTTTCTGCCGGCGGCTGGAAAGGTCACAACGCGGCCTGAATTGACACTGCCCTCCCAGCTCTGCCGGCGGCCCGCTCGCAACTGAAACTAGATTCAGCCCTCAACTTTCTGCCCGGCGGCGTGCGCCGGGAGGTACAACTGACACTATTATTTTTACCGCAGTTTTGCCGGCGGCGTCTGTATTCCTCCAGTTTCCTGCCGGCGGCACGGGGAACAACCTCCAGTTCCTACCGGCGGCGTCACCGGTCACAATGACAATGCCCTCCAGTTTCGGCGGCGTCTGCTCACAACACTGCCCTCAGTTTTCGGCAGCGTCTGGAAGTCACAATGACATTAGTGACACTGCCCTCCAGTTTCAGCCGGCGGCGTCTGCGGCGTCTGGCCCACTAGTGACACAGCCCTCCGGCTGCCTTGCGGCACCACTTGGTAATAAACCCTACAGTTTTTTGCCGGCGGCGTGCGAAAAGTCACAGCTGACACTGAAGTGTTTGCCCTCCGAGACTGCCGGCGGGGTATCTGCAACTGACACTAGTGACGCCCTCCGGCGCTGAAGGTCACAACTATTTCTGCGGTTTCTGCCGGCGGCACCGAGTGGTCAAAACGACACTAGTGACACTGTCTTCCGGTTTCTGCCGGCGGCGTCACCGAGAGGTCACACTGACACTGCCCTCCAGTTTCTGCGGGCGGCGTCTCCGAAGAGGTCTGGCTGACACTAGTAACAACCCTCCTGCGGGCGGCGTCTCCGGAGGTCACAACTGACCGCTAGCCCACACTTCTGCCGGCGGCGTCGCAGTCTGGCCGGCCGCAAGTGACCCACTGACACCCAGTTTTGCGGCGGCGTCTGGGCAGCGACACTAGTGACGCTGCTCTGCAGTTTCCTGGCGGCGGCGTCACGGGGCCGCCGTGTACTGCCCTCCGGTCTGCCGGCGGCGTCTGGAAGACTGACACTTGCCCTCCGGCTCTGCCGGCGGCGTCACCGGAGGTCTGGCTGACACTGAGAGTGACACTGCCCTCCCGGTACCGGCGGCGTCACCGAGGAGGTCCTGGCGACAATAGTAACACTGCCCTCCAGTTTCTGTAGGCACCGTGAGGTCACAACTGACACTAACTGCCCTCCGGTTCTGCCGGCGGCATCACCGGAGGTCCTGGCAGTTTCTGCCGGCATCACCGGCGTCACAACTGACACTAGTGACACTGCCTCAATTTGCGGGGCGGCGTCTCCTGTGACACCTTCGTTCTCCGAGAGGTCTCAACTGACACTAGTGACACAGCCCACACTTTCTGCCGGCGGCGTCGCAGAAGACGCAAGTAATGAGAGGTCTGTGACACTGGAAGTGACTGCTGCTCTGCGTTTCTGGCGGCGCCGAGGAGGTCACAACTGACTGAATTGACACTGCCCTCAGTTTCTGCCGGCAGCGTCAGAAGGTCACAGCCGGCACTAATTGTACTTGCCCTCCGGTTTCTGCCGGCCTTCACCAGAGGTCACAACTACGCAGTGTTTTGCCTCCAGTTCCTACCGGCGGCGTCACCGAGAGGTCACAACTGACAATAGTGACACTGCCCTCCAGTTTCTGTAGGCGGTGTCATCGAGAGGTCACCTGACACTAGTGACACTGTCTTCCGGTTTCTGCCGGCGGCGTCGCCGAGAGGTCACAACTGACACAAGTGACACTGCCCTCCAGTTTCTGCCGGCGGCGTCTCCGAGAGGTCACAACTGACACTAGTGACTCTTCCGGCGGCGTCTGGAAGTGCAACTGACCTGCCACCAGTTTTGCCGGCGGCGTCACCGGAAGGTCACAACTGACCTGACCTGCCCTCGGTTTCTGCCGTCGGCGTATCCGAAGGTCATAACTGACACTAGTGACATTGCCCTCCAGTTTCTGCGGGCGGCGTCTCCGAGAGGTCACAACTGACACTAGTGACACAGCCCACACTTTCTGCCGGCGGCGTCACCGAGAGGTCACCACTGACACTAGTGACACTGCCACCCAGTTTTTGCCGGCGGCGTCACCGAGAGGTCACAACTGACACTAGTGACACTGCCCTGCGGTTTCTGCCGGCGGCGTCACCGAGAGGTCACAACTGACGCAGTGACACTGCCCTCCAGTTCCTATCGGCGGCGTCACCGAGGAGGTCAGTAACACTGCCCTCGGTTCTGTCGGCGGTATCATCGGAAGGTCACAACGACGCAGTAGCACTGCCCTCCAGTTTCTGCCGGCGGCATCACCGGAAGGTCACAACGGAAAGGTGACACTGCCCTCAGTTCTGCCGGCGGCGTCTCCGGAGGTCACAACTGACAATGTAACATTGCCCTCCAGTTTTTCTGCCGGCGATGCCGCTGATACTGCCCTCAGTTTCTGCCGGCAGCGTCCTGAAGGTCACAACTGACATAGCCTGCCCTGCGGACTGTGCGGGCGGAGTCACCGAGAGGTCTGGCGCTGACAATGAATGTGCCCTAACGGTTCTGCCGGCGGCGTCTGCGAGGTTGTAACGACGTGGGTGACGCCGCTACGTACTTGATCGGCTATCACCGAGAGGTCACAACTGGCCTCGTGACACTGCCCTACTATGCAGGCGGCGTCACCAGAAGGTAAATGACACTGCCCTCCGGACAGCCGGCGGCGTCTCCGAGGGGGTCACAACTGTACCTGTGACACTGCCGCCGGTGCCGGCGTCGCGAGAGGTCTGGCTGACACTAATGTTACTGCCCTCCAGTTTCTGCGGGCGGCGTCTCCGAGAGGTCACAACTGACATTAGTGACACTGCCCTCCGGTGCAATCACCGAGAGTCACAGCTGACACTAGTGACACAGCCCTCCAGTTTCTGAGGCGTCTCCGAGAGGTCACAACTGACACTAGTGACACAGCCCTCAGTTTCTGCCGGCGGCGTCACCGACAGGTCACAACTGACAGTAGTGACACTGCCTCCAACCGGCGTGAGTCCCTAACGCAGGTGACCCTCAGTTTCTGCCGGCGACGTCACCGAGAGGTCACAACTGACACAAGTGACACTGCCCTCCAGTTTCTGCCGGCGGCGTCTCCGAGAACTGACACTAGTGACACTGCCCTCCAGTTTCTGCCGGCGGCCGTCTCGAGAGGTACAACTGTTTTTAGTGACACTGTTTTCTGCCGGCGGCGTCTCCCGGAAGGTCACAACTGAAACTAGTGACACGGCCCTCACTCTTGCGGCGACGTCACCGGAGGTCAGCGGCCTGTTACTGCCACCCAGTTTCGGCGGCGTCGTCTGGCCAGTTTCTGCCGGCAGCGTCACCGGGCGTCCTGACACTGTAACCCTCGGTTTACCGGCGGCGTCACCGAGGAAAGATGACAATATCTGCCCTCCAGTTTCTGCGGCTGACACTAGTAACTCCGGATAGAGTCTGGCGAGCGTGTCGACACTGCCCTCCAGTTTCCGGCGGCGTCACCGGGAAGATCTAACTTATTTACTAATGTCAGCCCTCCAGTTTCTGCTGCGGCGTCACGGAAATGCCGCGACACTGAGTGGCCTGAACCCTACGGGATTTTTGCCGGCGGCTATCTGTCCCGCAGTATTGACCTCCAGTTTCTGCCGGCCGTCGGTCACAACTGACACTAGTATTACTGCCCTCCAGTTTCTGCCCGCGGCCACCGAGAGGTCACAACTGACACTAGTGACACTGCCCTGCAGTTTCTGCCGGCGGCGTCGCCGAGTGGTCAAAACTGACACTAGTGACACTGTCTTCCGGTTTCTGCCGGCGGCGTCGCCGAGAGGTCATAACTGACACTAGTGACACTGCCTCCAGGCGGCGTCATCGAGAGGTCACAACTGACACTAGTGACACAGCCCTACAGTTTCTGCCGGCGGCGTCTCCGAGAGGTCATGACACTAGTGACACAGCCCACACTTTCTGCCGGCGGCGTCACCGAGTGACTGACACCCAGTTTTTGCCGGCGGCGTCACAGAGAGGTCACAACTGACACTAGTGACACTGCTCTGCAGTTTCTGGCGGCGGCGTCTTGAAGAATCCCTAACTGACAATTGTAACACTGCTCTCCAGTTTCTGCCGGCTGGCCGTCACCGCTAATAACCTCAGTTTCTGCCGGCGGCACAGAAGGTCACAACTGGCGGTAGTGACACTGCCCTCGGTTTCAGCCGGCGGCGTCGCCTGGAAGGTCACAACTGACACTAGTGACACAGCCCTCCAGTTTCTGCTTGCGGCGTCACCGAGAGGTCACCACTGACACTAGTGACACAACCCTACAGTTTCTGCCGGCGGCGTCACCGATAGGTCACAACAGACACAAGTGACACTGCCCTCCAGTTTCTGCCGGCGGCGTCACCGAGAGGACACAACTGACACTAGTGACACAGCCCTCCAGTTTCTGCTTGCGGCGTCACCGAGAGGTCACAACTGACACTAGTGACACACCCAGTTTCTGCCGGCGGCGTCACCGAGAGGTCACAACTGACACTAGTGACACTGCCCTCCAGTTTCTGCCGGCGGCGTCACCGAGAGGTCACAACTGACACTAGTGACACTGCCCTGCAGTTTCTGCCGGCGGCGTCACCGAGTGGTCAAAACTGACACTAGTGACACTGTCTTCCGGTTTCTGCCGGCGGCGTCACCGAGAGGTCACAACTGACACTAGTGACACTGCCCTCCAGTTTCTGCAGGCGGCGTCTCCGAGAGGTCACAACTGACACTAGTGACACAGCCCTACAGTTTCTGCGGGCGGCGTCTCCGAGAGGTCACAACTGACACTAGTGACACAGCCCACACTTTCTGCCGGCGGCGTCACCGAGAGGTCACAACTGACACTAGTGACACTGACACCCAGTTTTTGCCGGCGGCGTCACCGAGAGGTCACAACTGACACTAGTGACACTGCTCTGCAGTTTCTGGCGGCGGCGTCACCGAGAGGTCACAACTGACACTAGTGACACTGCCCTCCAGTTTCTGCCGGCGGCGTCACCGAGAGGTCACAACTGACACTAGTGACACTGCCCTCCAGTTTCTGCCGGCGGCGTCACCGAGAGGGTCACAACTGACACTGGGTACACTGCCCTCCAGTTCCTACCGGCGGCGTCACCGAGAGGTCACAACTGACAATCACTAGTGACACTGCCCCCAGTTTTTGCCGGCGGCGTCACCGAGAGGTCACAACTGACACTAGTGACACTGCCCTCCAGTTTCTGCCGGCGGCGTCACCGAGAGGTCACAACTGACACTAGTGACACTGCCCTCCAGTTTCTCCGGCGGCGTCACCGAAGGTCACACTGACACTAGTACACGCCCTCATTTCTGCCGGCGGTCACCGAGAGGTACAACTGACACTAGTGACACTGCCCTCAGTTTTGCGGCGGCGTCACCGAGAGGTCACAACTGACACTAGTGACACGCCCTCCAGTTTCTCCGGCGGCGTCCCGGAGGTCACAACTGACAAGTACACTGCCCTCCAGTTTTGCCGGCGGCGTCACCGAGAGGTCACAACTGACACTAGTACACTGCCCTCAGTTTCTGCCGGCGGCGTCACCGAGAGGTCACAACTGACACTAGTGACACTGCCCTCCAGTTTCTGCCGGCGGCGTCACCGAGAGGTCACAACTGACACTAGTGACACTGCCCTCCAGTTTCTGCCGGCGGCGTCACCGAGAGGTCACAACTGACACTAGTGACACTGCCCTCAGTTTCTGCCGGCGGCGTCACCGAGAGGTCACAACTGACACTAGTGACACTGCCCTCAGTTTCTGCCGGCGGCGTCACCGAGAGGTCACAACTGACACTAGTGACACTGCCCCAGTTTCTGCCGGCGGCGTCACCGAGAGGTCACAACTGACACTAGTGACACTGCCCTCCAGTTTCTGCCGGCGGCGTCACCGAGAGGTCACAACTGACACTAGTGACACTGCCCTCCAGTTTCTGCCGGCGGCGTCACCGAGAGGTCACAACTGACACTAGTGACACTGCCCTCCAGTTTCTGCCGGGGCGTCACCGAGAGGTCACAACTGACACTAGTGACACTCCCTCCAGTTTCTGCCGGCGGCGTCACCGAGAGGTCACAACTGACACTAGTGCACAGCCCTCCAGTTTCTGCCGGCGGCGTCACCGAGAGGTCACAACTGACACTAGTGACACTGCCCTCCAGTTTCTGCCGGCGGCGTCACCGAGAGGTCACAACTGACACTAGTGACACTGCCCTCCAGTTTCTGCCGGCGGCGTCACCGAGAGGTCACAACTGACACTAGTGACACCCCTCCAGTTTCTGCCGGCGGCGTCACCGAGAGGTCACAACTGACACTAGTGACACTGCCCTCCAGTTTCTGCCGGCGGCGTCACCGAGAGGTCACAACTGACACTAGTGACACTGCCCTCCAGTTTCTGCCGGCGGCGTCACCGAGAGGTCACAACTGACACTAGTGACACTGCCCTCCAGTTTCTGCCGGCGGCGTCACCGAGAGGTCACAACTGACACTAGTGACACTGCCCTCCAGTTTCTGCCGGCGGCGTCACCGAGAGGTCACAACTGACACTAGTGACACTGCCCTCCAGTTTCTGCCGGCGGCGTCACCGAGAGGTCACAACTGACACTAGTGACACAGCCCTCCAGTTTCTGCTTGCGGCGTCACCGAGAGGTCACCACTGACACTAGTGACACAACCCTACAGTTTCTGCCGGCGGCGTCACCGATAGGTCACAACAGACACAAGTGACACTGCCCTCCAGTTTCTGCCGGCGGCGTCACCGAGAGGACACAACTGACACTAGTGACACAGCCCTCCAGTTTCTGCTTGCGGCGTCACCGAGAGGTCACAACTGACACTAGTGACACTGCCCTCCAGTTTCTGCCGGCGGCGTATCCGAGAGGTCATAACTGACACTAGTGACACTGCCCTCCAGTTTCTGCGGGCGGCGTCTCCGAGAGGTCACAACTGACACTAGTGACACAGCCCACACTTTCTGCCGGCGGCGTCACCGAGAGGTCACCACTGACACTAGTGACACTGCCACCCAGTTTTTGCCGGCGGCGTCACCGAGAGGTCACAACTGACACTAGTGACACTGCCCTCCAGTTTCTGCCGGCGGCGTCACCGAGAGGTCACAACTGACACTAGTGACACTGCCCTCCAGTTCCTACCGGCGGCGTCACCGAGAGGTCACAACTGACAATAGTAACACTGCCCTCCAGTTTCTGTCGGCGGCGTCATCGAGAGGTCACAACTGACACTAGTAACACTGCCCTCCAGTTTCTGCCGGCGGCGTCACCGAGAGGTCACAACTGACACTAGTGACAATGCCCTCCAGTTTCTGCCGGCGGCGTCTCCGAGAGGTCACAACTGACACTAGTGACACAGCCCTCAACTTTCTGCCGGCGGCGTCACCGAGAGGTCACAACTGACACTAGTGACACTGCCCTCCAGTTTCTGCCGGCGGCGTCACCGAGAGGTCACAACTGACACTAGTGACACTGCCCTCCAGTTTCTGCCGGCGGCGTCACCGAGAGGTCACAACTGACACTAGTGACACAGCCCTACAGTTTCTGCCGGCGGCGTATCCGAGAGGTCATAACTGACACTAGTGACACTGCCCTCCAGTTTCTGCGGGCGGCGTCACCGAGAGGTCACAACTGACACTAGTGACACAGCCCACACTTTCTGCCGGCGGCGTCACCGAGAGGTCACAACTGACACTAGTGACACTGCCACCCAGTTTTTGCCGGCGGCGTCACCGAGAGGTCACAACTGACACTAGTGACACTGCCCTCCAGTTTCTGCCGGCGGCGTCACCGAGAGGTCACAACTGACACTAGTGACACTGCCCTCCAGTTCCTACCGGCGGCGTCACCGAGAGGTCACAACTGACACTAGTAACACTGCCCTCCAGTTTCTGTCGGCGGCGTCATCGAGAGGTCACAACTGACACTAGTAACACTGCCCTCCAGTTTCTGCCGGCGGCGTCACCGAGAGGTCACAACTGACACTAGTGACAATGCCCTCCAGTTTCTGCCGGCGGCGTCTCCGAGAGGTCACAACTGACACTAGTGACACTGCCCTCCAGTTTCTGCCGGCGGCGTCACCGAGAGGTCACAACTGACACTAGTGACACAGCCCTCCAGTTTCTGCTTGCGGCGTCACCGAGAGGTCACCACTGACACTAGTGACACAGCCCAACAGTTTCTGCCGGCGGCGTCACCGAGAGGTCACAACTGACACTAGTGACACTGCCCTCCAGTTTCTGCCGGCGGCGTCACCGAGAGGTCACAACTGACACTAGTGACACTGCCCTCCAGTTTCTGCCGGCGTCGTCACCGAGTTGTCACAACTGACACTAGTGACACGGCCCTCCAGTTTCTGCCGGCGGCGTCACCGAGAGGTCACAACTGACACTAGTGACACTGCCCTCCAGTTTCTGCCGGCGGCGTCACCGAGAGGTCACAATTGACACTAGTGACACTGCCCTCCAGTTTCTGCAGGCGGCGTCACCGAGAGGTCACAACTGACACTAGTGACACAGCCCTCCAGTTTCTGCTTGCGGCGTCACCGAGAGGTCACCACTGACACTAGTGACACAGCCCTACAGTTTCTGCCGGCGGCGTCACCGAGAGGTCACAACTGACAGTAGTGACACTGCCCTCCAGTTTATCCCGGCAAGCCACCGAGATTTACAACTGACGCTAGTGACACCGTTCCTCCTTAAAGTTCTTCGTTGGCGGTGTCACCGAGAGGCTTCCACTACTGACATCTAGTGACACTCGCCCTCCAGTTTCTGCCGGCGGCGTCACCAAGAGGTCACACAACTGACACTAGTGACACTGCCCTCCAGTTTCGCTGGCGGCGTCACCGAGAGGTCACACATAACTGACACTAGTGACACTGCCCTCCAGTTTCCTGCCGGCGGCGTCACCGAGAGGTCACACCTGACACTAGGACACTGCCCTCCAGTTTCTGCAGGCGGCGTCACCGAGAGGTCACAACTGACACTAGTGACACAGCCCTCCAGTTTCTGCTTGCGGCGTCACCGAGAGGTCACAACTGACACTAGTGACACTGCCCTCCAGTTTCTGCCGGCGGCGTCACCGAGAGGTCACAACTGACACTAGTGACACTGCCCTCCAGTTTCTGCAGGCGGCGTCACCGAGAGGTCACAACTGACACTAGTGACACTGCCCTCCAGTTTCTGCCGGCGGCGTCACCGAGAGGTCACAACTGACACTAGTGACACTGCCCTCCAGTTTCTGCCGGCGGCGTCACCGAGAGGTCACAACTGACACTAGTGACACAGCCCTCCAGTTTCTGCCGGCGGCGTCACCGAGAGGTCACAACTGACACTAGTGACACTGCCCTCCAGTTTCTGCCGGCGGCGTCACCGAGAGGTCACAACTGACACTAGTGACACTGCCCTCCAGTTTCTGCCGGCGGCGTCACCGAGAGGTCACAACTGACACTAGTGACACTGCCCTCCAGTTTCTGCCGGCGGCGTCACCGAGAGGTCACAACTGACACTAGTGACACTGCCCTCCAGTTTCTGCCGGCGGCGTCTCCGAGAGGTCACAACTGACACTAGTGACACGCCCTCCAGTTTCTCCCGGCGGCGTCACCGAGAGGTCCCCAACTGACACTAGTGACACGCCCTACAGTTTCTGCCGGCGGCGTCACCGAGAGGTCACAACTGACACTAGTGACACGCCCTCCATTTCTGCCGGCGGCGTCACCGAGAGGTCACAACTGACACTAGTGACACTGCCCTCCAGTTTCTGCCGGCGGCGTCACCGAGAGGTCACAACTGACACTAGTGACACTCCCCTCCAGTTTTGCCGGCGGCGTCACCGAGAGGTCACAACTGACACTAGTACACTGCCCTCCAGTTTCTGCCGGCGGCGACGAGAGGTCAAACTGACATAGTGACACCCCCCTCCGTTTCTCCCGGCGGCGTCCCGAGAGGTCACAACTGACACTAGTGACACGCCCTCCATTTCTGCGGCGGCGTCCCGAGAGGTCACAACTGACACTAGTGACACGCCCTCCAGTTTCTGCCGGCGGCGTCCCGAGAGGTCACAACTGACACTAGTGACACAGCCCTCCAGTTTCTGCCGGCGGCGTCACCGAGAGGTCACAACTGACACTATTGACACTGCCACCCAGTTTTTGCCGGCGGCGTCACCGAGAGGTCACAACTGACACTAGTGACACTGCCCTCCAGTTTCTGCCGGCGGCGTCACCGAGAGGTCACAACTGACACTAGTGACACTGCCCTCCAGTTTCTTCCGGCGGCGTCACCGAGAGGTCACAACTGACACTAGTAACACTGCCCTCCAGTTTCTGCCGGCGGCGTCACCGAGAGGTCACAACTGACACTAGTAACACTGCCCTCCATTTTCCTCCGGCGGCGTCCCCGAGAGGTCACAACTGAAAATTAGTAACACTGCCCTCCAGTTTCGCGGCGGCGTCACGAGAGGTCACAACTGACACTAGTAACACTGCCCTCCAGTTTCTGCCGGCGGCGTCACCGAGAGGTCACAACTGACACTAGTAAAAATGCCCTCCAGTTTCTGCCGGCGGCGTCCCGAGAGGTCACAACTGACATTAGTGACACGCCCCCCAATTTCTGCCGGCGGCGTCACCGAGAGGTCACAACTGACACTAGTGACACTGCCCCCAGTTTTTGCCGGCGGCGTCACCGAGAGGTCCCCAACTGACACTAGTGACACCCCTCCAGTTTCTGCCGGCGGCGTCACCGAGAGGTCACAACTGACACTAGTGACACTGCCCTCCAGTTTCTGCCGGCGGCGTATCCGAGAGGTCATAACTGACACTAGTGACACTGCCCTCCAGTTTCTGCGGGCGGCGTCTCCGAGAGGTCACAACTGACACTAGTGACACAGCCCACACTTTCTGCCGGCGGCGTCACCGAGAGGTCACAACTGACACTAGTGACACTGCCACCCAGTTTTTGCCGGCGGCGTCACCGAGAGGTCACAACTGACACTAGTGACACTGCCCTCCAGTTTCTGCCGGCGGCGTCACCGAGAGGTCACAACTGACACTAGTGACACTGCCCTCCAGTTCCTACCGGCGGCGTCACCGAGAGGTCACAACTGACAATAGTAACACTGCCCTCCAGTTTCTGTCGGCGGCGTCATCGAGAGGTCACAACTGACCCCAGTAACACTGCCCTCCAGTTTCTGCCGGCGGCGTCACCGAGAGGTCACAACTGACACTAGTGAAAATGCCCTCCAGTTTCTGCCGGGGCGCCCCAACCAAAACTGACATTAGTGACACTGCCCTCCAGTTTCGCCGGCGGCGTCCCCGAGAGGTCACAACTGACACTAGTGACACAGCCCTCCAGTTTCTGCTTGCGGCGTCACCGAGAGGTCACCACTGACACTAGTGACACCCCTCAGTTTCTGCCGGCGGCGTCACCAAGAGGTCAAAACCTGACACAGTGACACTGCCCTCCAGTTTCTGCCGGCGGCGTCACCGAGAGGTCACAACTGACACTATTGCCCTCCAGTTTCTGCCGGCGTCGTCACCGAGTTGTCACAACTGACACTAGTGACACGGCCCTCCATTTTTTCTGCCGGCGGCGTCACCGAGAGGTCACAACTGACACTAGTGACACTGCCCTCCAGTTTCTGCCGGCGGCGTCACCGAGAGGTCACAATTGACACTAGTGACACTGCCCTCCAGTTTCTGCAGGCGGCGTCACCGAGAGGTCACAACTGACACTAGTGACACAGCCCTCCAGTTTCTGCTTGCGGCGTCACCGAGAGGTCACCACTGACACTAGTGACACGCCCTCCAGTTTCTGCCGGGGGGGCGTCACCGAGAGGTCACAACTGACAGTAGTGACACTGCCCTCCAGTTTTCCCGGCGGCGTCACCGAGAGGTCACAACTGACACTAGTGACACTGCCCTTTTCTGCCGGCGGCGTCACCGAGAGGTCACTACTGACACTAGTGACACTGCCCTCCAGTTTCTGCCGGCGGCGTCACCGAGAGGTCACAACTGACACTAGTGACACTGCCCTCCAGTTTCTGCCGGCGGCGTCACCGAGAGGTCACAACTGACACTAGTGACACTGCCCTCCAGTTTCTGCCGGGGGCGTCACCGAGAGGTCACAATTGACACTAGTGACACTGCCCTCCAGTTTCCCCGGCGGCGGGGTCCCCAACTGACACTAGTGACACTGCCCTCCAGTTTCTGCCGGCGGCGTCACCGAGAGGTCACAACTGACACTAGTGACACTGCCCTCCAGTTTCTGCCGGCGGCGTCACCGAGAGGTCACAACTGACACTAGTGACACTGCCCTACAGTTTCTGCCGGCGGCGTCACCGAGAGGTCACAACTGACACTAGTGACACTGCCCTCCAGTTTCTGCCGGCGGCGTCACCGAGAGGTCACAACTGACACTAGTGACACAGCCCTCCAGTTTCTGCCGGCGGCGTCACCGAGAGGTCACAACTGACACTAGTGACACTGCCCTCCAGTTTCTGCCGGCGGCGTCACCGAGAGGTCACAACTGACACTAGTGACACTGCCCTCCAGTTTCTGCGGCGGCGTCACCGAGAGGTCACAACTGACACTAGTGACACAGCCCACACTTTCTGCCGGCGGCGTCACCGAGAGGTCACAACTGACACTAGTGACACTGCCCTCCAGTTTCTGCCGGCGGCGTCACCGAGAGGTCACAACTGACACTAGTGACACAGCCCTCCAGTTTCTGCTTGCGGCGTCACCGAGAGGTCACACTGACACTAGTGACACTGCCCTCCAGTTTCTGCCGGCGGCGTCACCGAGAGGTCACAACTGACACTAGTGACACTGCCCTCCAGTTTCTGCCGGCGGCGTCACCGAGAGGTCACAACTGACACTAGTGACACTGCCCTCCACTTTCTGCCGGCGGCGTCACCGAGAGGTCACAACTGACACTAGTGACACTGCCCTCCAGTTTCTGCCGGCGGCGTCACCGAGAGGTCACAACTGACACTAGTGACACTGCCCTCCAGTTTCTGCGGCGGCGTCACCGAGAGGTCACAACTGACACTAGTGACACTGCCCTCCAGTTTCTGCCGGACGGCGTCACCGAGAGGTCACAACTGACACTAGTGACACTGCCCTCCAGTTTCTGCCGGCGGCGTCACCGAGAGGTCACAACTGACACTAGTGACACTGCCCTCCAGTTTCTGCCGGCGGCGTCTCCGAGAGGTCACAACTGACACTAGTGACACTGCCCTCCAGTTTCTGCCGGCGGCGTCACCGAGAGGTCACAACTGACACTAGTGACACTGCCCTCCAGTTTCTGCCGGCGGCGTCACCGAGAGGTCACAACTGACACTAGTGACACTGCCCTCCAGTTTCTGCCGGGCGTCACCGAGAGGTCACAACTGACACTAGTGACACGCCCTCCAGTTTCTGCCGGCGGCGTCACCGAGAGGTCACAACTGACACTAGTGACACAGCCCTCCAGTTTCTGCCGGCGGCGTCCCGAAGGTCACAACTGACACTAGTGACACTGCCCTCCAGTTTCTGCCGGCGGCGTCACCGAGAGGTCACAACTGACACTAGTGACACTGCCCTCCAGTTTCTGCCGGCGGCGTCACCGAGAGGTCACAACTGACACTAGTGACACTGCCCTCCAGTTTCTGCCGGCGGCGTCACCGAGAGGTCACAACTGACACTAGTGACACTGCCCTCCAGTTTCTGCCGGCGGCGTCTCCGAGAGGTCACAACTGACAATAGTGACACAGCCCTCCAGTTTCTGCCGGCGGCGTCACCGAGAGGTCACAACTGACACTAGTGACACTGCCCTCCAGTTTCTGCCGGCGGCGTCACGAGAGGTCACAACTGACACTAGTGACACTGCCCTCCAGTTTCTGCCGGCGGCGTCACCGAGAGGTCACAACTGACACTAGTGACACTGCCCTCCAGTTCTAGCCGGCGGCGTCACCGAGAGGTCACAACTGACACTAGTAACACTGCCCTCCAGTTTCTGCCGGCGGCGTCACCGAGAGGTCACAACTGACACTAGTGACACTGCCCTCCAGTTTCTGCCGGCGGCGTCACCGAGAGGTCACAACTGACACTAGTGACACTGCCCTCCAGTTTCTGCCGGCGGCGTCACCGAGAGGTCACAACTGACACTAGTGACACTGCCCTCCAGTTTCTGCCGGCGGCGTCACCGAGAGGTCACAACTGACACTAGTGACACTGCCCACAGTTTCTGCCGGCGGCGTCACCGAGAGGTCACAACTGACACTAGTGACACTGCCCTCCAGTTTCTGCCGGCGGCGTCACCGAGTTGTCACAACTGACACTAGTGACACGGCCCTCCAGTTTCTGCCGGCGGCGTCACCGAGAGGTCACAACTGACACTAGTGACACTGCCCTCCAGTTTCTGCCGGCGGCGTCACCGAGAGGTCACAACTGACACTAGTGACACTGCCCTCCAGTTTCTGCCGGCGGCGTCACCGAGAGGTCACTACTGACACTAGTGACACTGCCCTCCAGTTTCTGCCGGCGGCGTCACCGAGAGGTCACAACTGACACTAGTGACACTGCCCTCCAGTTTCTGCCGGCGACGTCACCGAGAGGTCAAAACTGACACTAGTGACACTGCCCTCCAGTTTCTGCCGGCGGCGTCACCGAGAGGTCACAACTGACACTAGTGACACTGCCCTCCAGTTTCTGCCGGCGGCGTCACCGAGAGGTCACAACTGACACTAGTGACACTGCCCTCCAGTTTCTGCCGGCGGCGTCACCGAGAGGTCACAACTGACACTAGTGACACTGCCCTCCAGTTTCTGCCGGCGGCGTCACCGAGAGGTCACAACTGACACTAGTGACACTGCCCTCCAGTTTCTGCCGGCGGCGTCACCGAGAGGTCACAACTGACACTAGTGACACTGCCCTCCAGTTTCTGCCGGCGGCGTCACCGAGAGGTCACAACTGACACTAGTGACACTGCCCTCCAGTTTCTGCCGGCGGCGTCACCGAGAGGTCACAACTGACACTAGTGACACGCCCTCCAGTTTCTGCCGGCGGCGTCACCGAGAGGTCACAACTGACACTAGTACACTGCCCTCCAGTTTCTGCCGGCGGCGTCACCGAGAGGTCACAACTGACATAGTGACACTGCCCTCCAGTTTCTGCCGGCGGCGTCACCGAGAGGTCACAACTGACACTAGTGACACTGCCCTCCAGTTTCTGCGGCGGCGTCACCGAGAGGTCACAACTGACAATACTGCCCTCCAGTTTCTGCCGGCGGCGTCACCGAGAGGTCACAACTGACACTAGTGACACTGCCCTCCAGTTTCTGCCGGCGGCGTCCCGAGAGGCCAAACTGACATTAGTGACACTGCCCTCCAGTTTCTGCCGGCGGCGTCACCGAGAGGTCACAACTGACACTATGACACTGCCCCGTTTTCGCGCGGCGTCACGAGAGGTCACAATGACACTAGTACACTGCCCTCCTTTCTGCCGGCGGCGTCACGAGAGGTCACAATGACACAGTGACACTGCCCTCCAGTTTCTGCGGCGGCGTCACCGAGAGGTCACAACTGACACTAGTACACTGCCCTCCAGTTTCTGCGGCGGCGTCACCGAGAGGTCACACTGACACTAGTGACACTGCCCTCCAGTTTCTGCCGGCGGCGTCACCGAGAGGTCACAACTGACACTAGTGACACTGCCCTCCAGTTTCTGCCGGCGGCGTCACCGAGAGGTCACAACTGACACTAGTGACACTGCCCTCCAGTTTCTGCGCGGCGTCACCGAGAGGTCACAACTGACACTAGTGACACTGCCCTCCAGTTTCTGCCGGCGGCGTACCGAGAGGTCACAACTGACACTAGTGACACTGCCCTCCAGTTTCTGCCGGCGGCGTCACCGAGAGGTCACAACTGACACTAGTGACACTGCCCTCCAGTTTCTGCCGGCGGCGTCACCGAGAGGTCACAACTGACACTAGTGACACTGCCCTCCAGTTTCTGCCGGCGGCGTCACCGAGAGGTCACAACTGACACTAGTGACACTGCCCTCCAGTTTCTGCCGGCGGCGTCACCGAGAGGTCACAACTGACACTAGTGACACTGCCCTCCAGTTTCTGCCGGCGGCGTCACCGAGAGGTCACAACTGACACTAGTGACACAGCCCTCCAGTTTCTGCCGGCGGCGTCACCGAGAGGTCACAACTGACACTAGTGACACTGCCCTCCAGTTTCTGCCGGCGGCGTCACCGAGAGGTCACAACTGACACTAGTGACACTGCCCTCCAGTTTCTGCCGGCGGCGTCACCGAGAGGTCACAACTGACACTAGTGACACTGCCCTCCAGTTTCTGCCGGCGGCGTCACCGAGAGGTCACAACTGACACTAGTGACACTGCCCTCCAGTTTCTGCCGGCGGCGTCACCGAGAGGTCACAACTGACACTAGTGACACTGCCCTCCAGTTTCTGCCGGCGGCGTCACCGAGAGGTCACAACTGACACTAGTGACACTGCCCTCCAGTTTCTGCCGGCGGCGTCACCGAGAGGTCACAACTGACACTAGTGACACTGCCCTCCAGTTTCTGCCGGCGGCGTCACCGAGAGGTCACAACTGACACTAGTGACACTGCCCTCCAGTTTCTGCCGGCGGCGTCACCGAGAGGTCACAACTGACACTAGTGACACTGCCCTCCAGTTTCTGCCGGCGGCGTCACCGAGAGGTCACAACTGACACTAGTGACACTGCCCTCCAGTTTCTGCCGGCGGCGTCACCGAGAGGTCACAACTGACACTAGTGACACTGCCCTCCAGTTTCTGCCGGCGGCGTCACCGAGAGGTCACAACTGACACTAGTGACACTGCCCTCCAGTTTCTGCCGGCGGCGTCACCGAGAGGTCACAACTGACACTAGTGACACTGCCCTCCAGTTTCTGCCGGCGGCGTCACCGAGAGGTCACAACTGACACTAGTGACACTGCCCTCCAGTTTCTGCCGGCGGCGTCACCGAGAGGTCACAACTGACACTAGTGACACTGCCCTCCAGTTTCTGCCGGCGGCGTCACCGAGAGGTCACAACTGACACTAGTGACACGCCCTCCAGTTTCTGCCGGCGGCGTCACCGAGAGGTCACAACTGACACTAGTGACACTGCCCTCCAGTTTCGCCGGCGGCGTCTCCGAGAGGTCACAACTGACACTAGTGACACTGCCCTCAGTTTCTGCCGGCGCGTCACCGAGAGGTCACAACTGACACTAATGACACTGCCCTCCAGTTTCTGCCGGGGCGTCACCGAGAGGTCACAACTGACACTAGTGACACTGCCCTCCAGTTTCTGCCGGGCGTCACCGAGAGGTCACAACTGACACTAGTGACACGCCCTCCAGTTTCTGCCGGGGCGTCCCGAGAGGTCACAACTGACACTAGTGACACGCCCTCCAGTTTCTGCCGGCGGCGTCACCGAAGGTCACAACTGACATAGTGACACTGCCCTCCAGTTTCTGCCGGCGGCGTCACCGGAGGTCACAACTGACACTAGTGACACTGCCCTCCAGTTTCTGCGGCGGCGTCACCGAGAGGTCACAACTGACACTAGTGACACTGCCCTCCAGTTTCTGCCGGCGGCGTCACCGAGAGGTCACAACTGACACTAGTGACACTGCCCTCCAGTTTCTGCTTGCGGCGTCACCGAGAGGTCACAACTGACACTAGTGACACAACCCTACAGTTTCTGCCGGCGGCGTCACCGATAGGTCACAACAGACACAAGTGACACTGCCCTCCAATTTCTGCCGGCGGCGTCACCGAGAGGACACAACTGACACTAGTGACACAGCCCTCCAGTTTCTGCTTGCGGCGTCACCGAGAGGTCACAACTGACACTAGTGACACGCCCTCCAGTTTCTGCCGGCGGCGTACCGAGAGGATGCAGT
>JAODUO010002022.1:42500-45007 GCA_025642075.2 Ridgeia piscesae | reverse complement strand
GCCACACACGCGAAGGAAAAGGGATGCCCCTATATGCGAGCATCCCGGCACCGGCGCAACAACTAAAAGGACGGGGGCGCGAGGGAGGAGGGGGGAGACCCCCAGGAAGGAAACGCATGATAAAAATTAAATAAAAAATTTTTTCATAAATAATTTATACATCCTCACTTACCAACAATACACATACACACTACACATACACATACATCACATACCAACATCACATCACATACCTACCTAACCACATACACATAACATACAACATACACATACATACAAACCACCACATACATACACATACAATACACATACATAATACACATACAATACACATACAAATACACATACAATAATTTATACACGATGACATACGCATACAACAACACACAAACACACAATTCATTACACACCCCCACTGCCACTACACAGGAATATTTACTTCCACAAACACATGCTCACACAAACACACATTCATATTAGGGCTTTGACAAAATTACGTTTGTTTTCTTTTATCCGGGAACATGCGTAGGCGGAGTTGCGCAGATTAAAGAAAAGACGTGAACTTAAATGAGTGTGGAGAGCCCGTGATGCAAAGTGTCTTAGGGAGATCATATCCAGACATCTGTAACAAACTGGCAGAAACGGGCCCCAAAGTAATGAATCATTTGTGCCTTTGTGTTTCGCCGTGGCGTTGTCACCTTGACAACGTGTGTTGTTGTGCGATTGCTATGCGAGTTTTTGGGAATGTTGGAATGAATTGGGCTTAAGTTGTTTGTGCGGTCCGCCTGGTGGGGGTGTGTGCGTGTGGGTGCGGTGCGTGTGCGTGTGTGTGGTGTGGTAGTGTGGTGTGTGCATGTGGTTGTGTGTGGGTGTGTGGTTTGGCGTGTGTGTTGCGTGTGTGTCGGCGTGTGGGGTTTGGTGTGGGTAGCGTGTGGTAGCGTGTGCGGTAGCGTGTGCGGTATGCGTGTGCGGTATGCGTGTGCGGTATGGTGTGGGGTTTTTGGGATGTGTGCGGTAGGGTGTGGGTATGGTGTGCGTGTATGCGTGTGGGTAGCGTGTGTGTGTGTCGTGTTTCGTGTGGGTTGCTGTGCGTGTTGGTGTGTGGTTGGTGTGCGTTGCGTGTGCGGTATGCGTTGTGGTGTATGGTGTGCGTATGCATGTGGTATGTGTGCGGTAGGGGGGGGGGGGGGGGGGGGGGGGGGGGGGGGGGGGGGGGGGGGGGGGGGGGGGGGGGGGGGGGGGGGGGGGGGGGGGGGGGGGGGGGGGGGGGGGGGGGGGGGGGGGGGGGGGGGGGGGGGGGGGGGGGGGGGGGGGCCCCCCCCCCCCCCCCCCCCCCCCCCCCCCCCCCCCCCCCCCCCCCCCCCCCCCCCCCCCCCCCCCCCCCCCCCCCCCCCCCCCCCCCTTTCGATGGCGGTCTGTTACAGATGTCTGGACATTGCGTTCTCTCTCTAGAGATAGCATCAAGCCTCTCGACATATCTCCTGTCGCCGAACTAGTTTTCACATCAATTCTCTTCAATCTGCGCAACTCCGCCTACGTGTGGTTCCCGGAGAAAAGAAAGCAAGCGATAGTTGTGCCAAATGCACTATTCTGAATGTGTTTGTGTGTGAGAACGAGGGAAGTGCGTTTGTGTGAGCGCGCGCTTCTCTAAATCTCTATTACACACACGCAGGGCACGCCGCACGCACCCCCACACACCCCAAATCACCCCCAAACTAAAACCGCTCGCGCACACTCAAACAAAAACTCAAACTCACTCGCGCACGCACACGCACACGCACCCCCCCCGCGCAGCGCAGCCAACACACACACACACACACACACACACACACACACACACACACACAAAAAAGTTTGTATTTGGGTAATTACGCATATATTTGTTGGTAAACCACAGCATGATCTCGGTAATATAAGTAGTATTTTTGAAAATGTGCAGTGTTGTTTGCGCATACGAGAAAACCTGTGGTCACAGATTAAAACAAATTAACATAGATACGTAGACCGTTTAATTTTCAAAACTAAACGTATTTTACAAGTGTGTATAGTGTTGGCCAATGTATCAACATGTAAATCTTTTGATTTGATGCCCCCCCCCCCCCCCCCCCCCCCCCCCCCCCCCCCCCCCCTTTTTTTTTTTTTTTTTTTTTTTTTTTTTTTTTTTTTTTTTTTTTTTAAAATGGGAAATGATGTTTTTGTTTTGTTGTGTATTTTTAAAAGGTTTTTTGATGGTTGTGGTTTGTGAAGAAAATTTGAAAATGAGGAAGGTGTTGGATGTGGAAAATGGTAGTGTGCGGTGTGTTTGTACGTGTGCCGGCCCGGTGTGTGGGTTTTACGAAGTTGGGGGGGAATTTTGGTTTGGAGGGGGAGAGAGATGGAATGCTGTCCCTTTTCTATTCCCCCCGGCGCGGCGCGGCCCCCGGGGCGCCGTTCGTTTTTTTCTGTCTGTGCGTTTGGGGGCGGGGGTCTTTTTGGCTGTGGGGTTTTCTGGCTTCCTTTGTCTGGGG
>JAODUO010002022.1:0-40000 GCA_025642075.2 Ridgeia piscesae | reverse complement strand
GTGTGTGTGCGCGTGTGAGTGCGCGTGTGTGTACGCGTGTGTGTACGCGTGTGCGGTATTCGTGTGCGGTATGCGTGTGCGGTATGCGTGTGTGGTATGCGTGTGCGGTATGCGTGTGCGGTATGCGTGTGCGGTATGCGTGTGCGGTATGCATGTGCGGTATGCATGTGCGGTATGCGTGTGCGTGTTCGTGTGCGTGTGCGTGCGTGTGTGTGGTGTCTCTGTGTGTGTACTGACTGTAGGAGTGTCAGTGCGTGTTTGAATGTGTAGATTGTGAGTGCAAGCCAGTTCGTGATCACAAATGAAATAGTATAGCTATGTAAGATGTATATAGAGAGAGAATGCGTAAGCTCTGTCTATATTGTTGTATCATACACACGCGCGCGCGCACACGCTTCTATGACATCTACCTGACACAAACGCAGGTATGTTTCGCCAAATGACACGCATGTAACATCTAACCCTATCAGAACTGTGCGTAGAAACCGGCACCAGGAAGACATACATTTTCTTGCTACTTGAATTCGCATATCTCGCCTAGATCAAGATAATCAAATGTAGTGTATAGACAAACTCCTGACCAACACACACTCGCTATGTTGTTGGTTCACGCTGACAACGAGACGGTGAAAACACAAACGTATAAATTATTACTTACCTTGGTATTCCTTTCGATGGCGCGTCTGTTACAGATGTCTGGACATTGCGTTCTCTCTCTAGAGATAGCATCAAGCCTCTCGACATATCTCCTGTCGCCGAACTAGTTTTCACATCAATTCTCTTCAATCTGCGCAACTCCGCCTACGTGTGGTTCCCGGAGAAAAGAAAGCAAGCGATAGTTGTGCCAAATGCACTATTCTGAATGTGTTTGTGTGTGAGAACGAGGGAAGTGCGTTTGTGTGAGCGCGCGCGTTCTCTAAATCTCTATTACACACACGCACGTATGCACGCACGCACGCACGCACGCACGCACACACACTCAAACTCACTCGCGCATACTCAAACTCGCTCGCGCACACTCAAACTCAAACTCACTCGCGCACGCACACGCACACGCACGCACCGCGCATGCGCATACACACACACACACACACACACACACACACACACACACACACACACACACACACACACACAGTTTGTATTTGGGTAATTACGCATATATTTGTTGGTAAACCACAGCATGATCTCGGTAATATAAGTAGTATTTTTGAAAATGTGCAGTGTTGTTTGCGCATACGAGAAAACCTGTGGTCACAGATTAAAACAAATTAACATAGATACGTAGACCGTTTAATTTTCAAAACTAAACGTATTTTACAAGTGTGTATAGTGTTGGCCAATGTATCAACATGTAAATCTTTTGATTTGATGACCTCTGCTACAAGGCTGAAACGCTTTAATAACGAATAAACAAGTATTAAGTTCTTTTATGCACACTAGTTTCCACAAACTTGACACCGTGTACGGTCATACTTTACACTGCAACATGGTGCTTGGTTCGTGAATTAGCAGGAGCAAAATGGAGTCGGTCACTACATACATGCACTAGAGTTTGCTACTGTGACTTACGGATGGATAACTTCTGTGACATCAGCCGGAACCATCCACCCTTATAACCTGGCGTACATGCATACGTTCTAAACACTTGCATTTTGTTGTAGTATTTTTGCAAAGGTTTCGTTGAATAAAGCAGTCCTGTGGTAATACTCCGTGAAGAAAACACTCCTTGACAAACCTCGCCAGACCAGACAGAAGTGTCTGCGCATGTGCCGACAACATGCGACTAGTGTCCCGACAGGTGTGTCTTGAATAGCGTGTCGACACAAAGGCCGGTGTGCTGGACGTGTTACGTAAGCTTGGTATGGGTAATTTGTGTTGTGAGTGGGCGTATGCATGTCAGCATGTGCATATGCATGTCCCTGTTTGCGTATGTGCGCGCGTTCTTGTGGCGTTCTTGTGTCGTTCTTGTGTGCGTGTGCGTGTGCGTGTGCGTGTGCGTGTGCGTGTGCGTGTGCGTGTGCGTGTGCGTGTGCGTGTGCGTGTGCGTGTGCGTGTGCGTGTGCGTGTGCGTGTGTGCATGGCGTGTGCGTGTGCGTGTGCGTGTGCGTGTGCGCGTGTGCGTGTGCGTGTGCGTGTGCGTGTGCGTGTGCGTGTGCGTGTGCGTGTGCGTGTGCGTGTGCGTGTGCGTGTGCGTGTGCGTGTGCGTGTGCGTGTGCGTGTGCGTGTGCGTGTGCGTGTGCGTGTGCGTGTGCGTGTGCGTGTGCGTGTGCGTGTGCGTGTGCGTGGCGTGGCGTGGCGTGGCGTGGCGTGGCGTGGCGTGGCGTGTAGACGGAAGTGAACCTGGGCAGAGCACGGCAGCAGAATACGAGATAACCGATGGATATCGCATATCATCACCTGCAAACTTTCGAGGGGAAACGATTTAGAGGAAGACGGCGAAATGTTGGATATATATATATATATATATATATATATATATATATATATATATATATATATATACATATATATATATATATATCCCAAACCCAAACCGAAAACACGCATCATCCAAAAGTTCAAATAGCATTGAACACTTTCGTTATCCAAGGTTGCATTGTTGGTGATTTTCGCCATCAGCCGAGGAAGTATTTTTAAGGTGTCAAAATGAGTGTTTGGGGAAGATAAAAGTGCTAAGCTTACTGCAGTTAGAAAGCAACCTTATTCATATTTTCAGTTAAACTTGTATATAAGTCATGTGATCTAGACTCGCTACCAACCACACTGCCAAAGGCTACTGTCAGCATACAAAGAATTTCATTATACAGAAACTGCTCTCCTTAAAGTGCACAACGAGTATATTACACTTAACATTGATAAAAGAATAGTAATAAATAAATAAATAAATAAAATAAAAACACAAAAATATATATTTACTTTCCTCTTTCAGCTTCATTTATTGAAATAGTCTTACTTTTTAATTATATTTTTCTTGTATGGATTGCACCTCATGTAAAAGTTCGGTCCACAGTTTAGTACCACAACAGTTTTAAAGATGTACTAATCTGACCCCTGACCTGAGGTGCAGCGTACGAAGCAGTGCTTCGACCTGTGTTGTAATGAGTCAGCGCTCCATGAAATCGCTGAATCGTCTCCAGAACAGTCTACGATGACCTGAAACAATTGGACATTTGTTACGCAACACCAACACACAGAGGGACCACTGGCGGTCAGTGCCATCTGCAAGCACCAGAACCAATTCCACTCATTGTATCATCGACGAGGAATTCTGTTGCTAAACAAACTGTTTTAAATAATGTCAACTTGATTATACTGATAACTTAATAATCGCCTGTTAATGTATTAACTGCCTGATGATGTCATAAAACACCTGATTATTTAATAACTGCCTGATAATGTAATAAAAACATCCGATGATGGAATACCCTTGCTGCATGATAAAGGCCCCTAATATTTTTGAATGATGATGTAATAACATGTTCCTGCCTGATAATATAATAATTTTTGGCCGATAATGTAATAACGTACATATTTCACGTAGGACTTAATCGATTTCGTGGATGCCAGTTTGACTTCTTGCACTTAGTCCATTTTTGTCTATTTCGCAATACGCGAATTTTTGCTAGTCTCTTTAGATTTTGAGTTATACATTCTCGCACCATTTACGAACGGTTGGCCGTAATATGTTACTTTACGACTGTGGACTTCATGGATATCGAACTTATCAACGACATGCAGCCTGGACATGCAGACTCGTGGCAACAGTAGACAACAACTTTAAACAAGGACGCTTTCCTATCACTTTGAGAACAGCAGCAGTAAGACAGCTTGTGAAATCTGACACTCGAAAAAGACCTGGTAAAGAATTACAGAGCAGTCTCAATATAGCATTCGTCGGCAAAATTTTGAATGGGCTGCACGACGAATATCAATCCGCATAAATTTATATAAGATGCTTCATATTACAAACACAGCTCTATTGCGCTTTACAAGAATTGTGCAATGGTATTTGTCATGCTGGACTAATCTACTGCGTTCGAAACGATTGACCATAACATCAGCATTCATTCTAAATTTCAACATTGCATTACTGCATTAGGCGGCTACTATGCCTGTTGTCTGGATAAATGCAACTGTATTTCGTTAAACCTTTTCAATGCACGAAGCTTATATACCAGTCATCGTGTTGAACCACATTTATGAAACTGTCATACCTCTTGTTTAAGAAAGAAGTCCATCCAAACTCAATATTCCTCAAGGTCGGCCTAACCTATTGACGCCGACGCCGTAGCGGGACACGCCGCCCGTTCCCGAGAGCACGGAGACTCGACAGAACTGGGTGGCGTCGTCCGTGAACTGTCGTACGCACGCTACGCTTGCACACGAATATAGTATTTATGTTAAATTTGGAGACATTATTGGTTCAGGCATTCTAGTAGATTAAGTGCAACCACGAGTCTATCTATATTGTTAACTGGCTAAATGTCCTAAGGACACATCACGGCATCGCAGCTTAACTGATAAAATGTTGTATTATATTAATTTTTTTATTGAGTTTAGTGATTTGCTTATGTGCCCCGTAAAACAACTTGCACTTCCTTGGCCTTATACCTCCTTCCCTTTCATCTGTTAAATTTAGTGCATTCAACTGCAAACACAATTTTCAATCTACCTTTTACATTTTTACTGCGATGCGCATCCCCTGCAAATCATAATAAATCACTGGTCTTCAAAATGTTGAAGTTATTTAGTTAAATGGAAGAAGAAACTTATCCGTCACGCCGATCCAACACAACATTCTCCTCACATCCGCTAACCGCTGATTTGCATACGGCACACAAATCACGAAGCCAGGTCAAACCATCTTGAGCGCTCAAGCCTACGGAAATAGAAAGTTATGGAACGTTTTTATATTCGTAGTAATGGACAGCCAATGTCACAATCATAATCGATCAAACGGGATGTTTTAACTGCAATGTTTGCATGCTGGCTGCACGTCACTCTCCAGGTAAGGAACTGTCCACGTACCCAACGTGTCGTCTGCTTGCCTTTGAGTTTGAGTTCGACTGTATTTAATGCTACACCATCCTTGTTGTTTATTTCTTCAAAAGTTGAAGTTCGATTGTCGTTGAATTTGTAATCGTGTTTACAAATTTGACACAGTATATGTCTAATAAAGGTCATACAAATCTCTATATAAGGGGCATTCCATGTCAAATCAATAAAAAACAGCCTTGTGAAATTTACATGACTGTCTTCAATTTTGATAAATTTGTTGTGTTGGTGTAAGATCACGAGTCTATGCTTTCCACCAAATTTGAGGTCAATCTGACCTTGATGTCCAGAGATCGAGGTCATCAAACTTTGGCCCAACCATGATACCTGACGACCTTCCAAGTGTCATAACTTCACTTCTAAGTGACCGACACGTGATGTTGGTGTCATCTTGAAGCTGTTAGAATTGTCTACCAATTTAGACAATTACCCATACATAAAAAGTAAACCCTATTTTTTAAATGGTTTGACCTTTAACCTGACCTAGCAAAAACATGTAATGTTTGATTTCGCTGATTTGTTATGTTGATGCATACACATATAACAAGAATCTAGAAGTTTTATAGTGCATTGTTGAATACATCAGGAGTTACAATTTTACAAACATTTCTTATGCAACTTTAATGCTGAAATTTAGGCAATAAGTAGACAGTCATAATGCTCTGTTAGTATGCAGATGGTGACAAACTTCCAAGAAGTTGTTTTGTCATCACCTTTACTATCCACTAAGTTATATCTTGATTTACATATGCTGGTGTACTTAATATACAATATATAATGGGTCATAACATAGCGTTAGTGCATGTTAGTGTTGAGCATGTTACATACTGCTTTCGTCTCCACTACATATGGAGTCAGACCACATTTGCATTTTCCATAGGCGACCATTATAACGTTTCCTTCATTTCCTACTAATCTTGATCAGCTCTGTTATTGACAATTTCACAGCATATTTACCCTCCATAGACAGATGTTCTGTGAAAAATTCGTGAACTTCTAATACCTCAGGCTCCCACAAACTTCTTTCAAACCTTACACCCCTCCATTTCTGCTTGAACCACCCACGGAATGCCCCTGATTACATCACCAAGCAAAATGACAACTGTATTAATACGCAGAAATGCACCGACTGACAGCTGTCGTAATTTGACAGCTCTGATGCCACGCTGCACGAAAACATCATTTCTAATCACTCCACACTACATATGTGCTCACAGAAATTCAGACAACCTGCACAATGCTGCTTTTAAAGGATACTCTTTGGTCGAGGAATGGCGGATGAGCACCTTATTGTGGTCTTACATCATATGCATTAAGCCTGTTCTGCTGGATTTTACCTTCAAACAAGTTTGTTTAGCTCTAAAGTTCTTGGGTGATGTTAGCTTCTAGCTGGTTCTAATCCACCTCTGGTTGTAACCATGTTCTAAACTCATGAATATATTTGTCTATGCCATCTACTGCTCTCAACCAGCACGGTGAATCTAGGACTGTTACTTAAGAGAACCCCACACTTATGGAGTAGAACAAATTTCCTGTATATCTAATACATAGCTGTTATTGCTTCTCAAGTGAAGTCCAATCAGTACATCATTGTCATAATTACCTCATTGTGTCCTACTTTGTCTGACACACTAACTTCATTTGCATCTTTAGCCTGTACTGTCTGAAATACTTCATGTTGTACTCTTACTAGTGAATAACTTCATGTTGTCATTCTCATTAGCCCTTTCATTTAAGATGAATGTTATCCCAGCTTCCATTACTGTTATGCAAGTTACCTCCTGCTTCAGAATGTACACATTTTGAATACAAATTATGCATTTGCACTTATTAGTGAGTCAAACTTTAGATGTCCTATTTTTGAGTACCAGTTCACATATGCCAAAAACTGGGTGAAATGATTAACTTTCTATACATGTTGGACTTTGAAGGAAAACTTGTTTGCTTATATTCAATAGTCAAAATGTATGTTGCAAACCAGGTTTTCTAATGTCAATCTGACCATCCATTTTCTCATTGTCAAATCAGGTCATCAAAAGTTGGCGTGACGATCAATATATCTGGCCACTTTCCATATGTTGTTCTTGTCTCCTAAGCAGCCTACATGTCGGTATCATTTTAAATCGATAATAAAGGTCTGTCTCTCTTTGTACCCAATCAAAAACAAATAATAATTTGGAATAACATTTTGCAAAACTAGCTTGACTTTGACCTGACATTGCAAAAATCACGTAAGCTCTAATTGTAGTGACTTTCTATTTAGAAGCAAATATGTACTTGGTAATAATGATGGAAAGTGTTATCAGGCACAATGAACCCCATTAAAGAACTACATGGCATTTTAAATATTGAACACCTCAGTGCTGTTCTAGTGGTGTAGTCAGAACTAAATCTGTCACATAATCTATCAGTATGAAACTGGATACTGCCATCATTCAGTGCCCTCTTTAATTCTTTGCATATTCTTGCAAATGCCATAAATACCTGTATCTGTTGGTATATATAATATTTGTAATAATGTAACCTGTAGGTAGCAGAGACAACAAAAATCCATTTAACACACGACCTCTGGAGACAAGTTACAACATTTAAAAAGTAACTGTCAGGTATTCAAGGTTAGATCAAAATTTTACAATGATTAATATCCAGACATTTCTAACATCAGAGATAGAGGTGATAAAAATACCTGACTATGACTAAATGATGGTCAGAATGACCTAAAATATGGTTGGCTTGTAACATACATTAATGTTAACTAATATATAAAAAAATTCTTCAAAATCAATCCTGTACAAGTATAAATTTCACCCAGGTTTTGGCATGATGTTATACACATGCATGCATGCACGCACGTACATGTGATCAGTGGTATGTGTTCCACATATGGGTGGTGGGATTTAGCATAGTGATAGAACTGCACATATTGGACATGTGGTCAGTATTGTGTACTACATGTGGGTGGTTGGATCTGGTATGGTGATAGGACTGGACATACTGGACATATAGTTAGTGTTATGTCATTCACATGTGATGGTTGGATCTAGTACAGTGACAGGACTTGACTTAAAGGATATGTGGTCAATGTTGTTTTTTACACTGTTGTGTGGTGGGATCTATTATATAGTGATACGAGTCGATGTACTGGACAAGTGGTCAGTAATATGTGTTCCACCCTTGAGTGGTAGGAATTAGTCTACTGAATGGACTGGACAAATTGGGCAGTGATGTGTGTTCCATATGTGGATGGTGAGATATAATATAGTGATTGGACTGTACGTACTGGACATGTGGTCAGTGTTGTGTGTTCCATATACACATGGGTGTTGTGGTCTAATATATAGCGATAGGACTTACGTACTGGACATGTGTTCAGTGTTGCGTGTTCCATATGTGGGTATTGGGGTCTAATATAGCGATAGGACTTTATGTACTGGACATATGGTCAGTGTTGTGTTCAGTATGTGGGTTGTGGGACCTAAAATAGCGATAGGACTGTACTTACTGGACACATGGTCAGTGCTGTGTGTTCCGTATGTGGGAGCTGGGATCTAAGATACCGATTGTACTGTATGTACTGGACATGTGACGTTGTTTGTCCCATATCCAGGTGGTACGATCTAATATAGCGATAGGACCATAAGTACTGGACATGCGGTCAGTGCTGTGTGTTCTGTATGCGGGTGATAGGTTCTAATAATAGCGATAGGAGTGTATGTACTGGACATGTGGTCAGTGCTGTGTGTTCCATATGTGGGTGTTGGGATCTAATATAGCGATCATCATAAGGAATGTACGTACCGGACATGTGGTCAGGGGTATGCGTTCCACATATGGGTGGTGGGATTTAGCATAGTGATAGGACTGGACATATTGGACATGTGGTCAGTGTTGTGTTCCACATGTGGGTGGTTGGGTCTGGTATGGTGATAGGACTAGACATACTGGACATATAGTTAGTGTTATGTCATTCACATGTGATGGTTGGATCTAGTACAGTGACAGGACTTGACATAAAGGATATGTGGTCAATGTTGTTTATTGCACTGTTGTGTGGTGGGATCTATTATATAGTGATACGAGTCGATGTACTGGACATGTAGTCAGTAATATGTGTTCCAACCTTGGGTGGTAGGAACTAGTGTACTGAATGGACTGGACAAATTGGGCAGTGATGTATGTGGATGGTGAGATCTAGTAGTGATGGGACTGGACATGTGGTCGATGTTGTGATAGTGCTGAACGTACTGGACATGTAATCAGTATTGTGTGATCCACATATGGGTGGTAGGATATAATATTGTGATTGGACATATTGGATATGTGGTCAGTTTATGTTTTGATATTTGGGTGTTGGGATCTAAGATAGCGATTGTACTGTACGTACAGGACATGTGGTCAGTGTTGTTTGTCTCATATGCAGGTGGTGGGATGTAATATAGCGATAGGACTGTACGTACTGGACATGTGGTCAGTGTTTTGTGTTCCATATGTGGCTGTTGGGATCTAATATAGCGATCATCATAAGGACTGTACGTACCGGACATGTGGTCAGTATTGTTTGTTCCGTATATGGGTTGTGGGATCTAAAATAGCGATAGGACTGCATGTACTGGACATGTGGTCAGTGATGTGTATTTCGCATGTCGGTTGTGGGATCTAATATTGTGATAGGACTGTACATACAGAACATGTGGTCAGTGTTGTGTGTTCCATATGTGGGTGGTGGGATCTAAAATAGCGATCATCAAAAGGACTGTATGTACCGGACATATTGCACTGTTGTGTGGTGGGATCTATTATATAGTGATACGAGTCGATGTACTGGACATGTGGTCAGTAATATGTGTTCCAACCTTGGGTGGTAAGAACTAGTGTACTGAGTGGACTGGACAAATTGGGCAGTGATGTGTGTTCCACACGTGGATGGTGAGATCTAGTAGTGATGGGACTGGACATGTGGTCGATGTAGTGATAGCGCTGGACGTACTGGACATGTAGTCAGTGTTGTGTGATTCACATATGTGTGGTGGGATATAATATTGTGATTGGACTGGACATTTTGGATATGTGGTGAGTTTATGTTTTGATATTTGGGTGTTGAGATCTAAGATAGCGATTGTAATGTACGTACTGGACATGTGGTAATTGTTATTTGTCTCATATGCAGGTGGTGGGATCTAATGTAGCGATAGGACAGTACATACTGGACATGTGGTCAGTGTTGTGTGTTCCATATGTGGGTGTTGGCATCTAATATAGAGATAGGAGTGTATGTACTGGACATGTGGTCAGTGCTGTGTGTTCTGTATGTGGGTGGTGGGATGTAATATAGTGATAGGACTTTACTCACTGGACATGTGGTCAGTGTTGTCTGTTATGTATGTGGGTGGTATGTTCAAATATAGTGATTGGACTGAGCGTACTGGATATGTGGTCAATGTTTTGTGTTCCATATATGGCCGTTGGGATATAATATAGCAATCATAATAAGGACTGTACACACTGGACATGTGGTCAGTGTTTGTTATGTATGTGGGTGGTATGTTCTAAAATATTGATTCGACTGAGCATACTGGATATGTGGTCAGTGTTTTGTGTTCCATATGTGGCTGTTGGGATCTAATATAGCGATCATCATTAGGAATGTTCGTACCGGGCATGTGGTCAGTGTCGTGTGTTCCATATTTGGGTGTTGGCGACTAATATAGCGATAGGAGTGTATGAACTGGACATGTGGTCAGTGTTGTGTATATGGGTGGTAGGATCATGTTCAAATATAGTGATTGAAATGAGCGTATTGGACATGTGGTCAGTGTTGTGTGTTCCATATGTGGGTGGTGGTATCTAATATAGCGATAGGACTGTGCATAATGGACATGTGGTCAGTGCTGTGTGTTCCATATGTGGGTTGTGGGATCTAATATAGCGATCATCATATGGAATGTACGTACCGGACATGTAGTCAGTGGTATGCGTTGCACATATGGGTGGTGGGATTTAGCATAACGATAGGACTGGACATATTGGATATGTGGTCAGTGTTGTGTTCCACATGTGGGTGGTTGGGTCTGGTATGGTGATAGGACTGGACATAAAGGATATTTGGTCAATGTTGCTTTTTACACTGTTGGGTGTGGGATCTATTATATAGTGATATGAGTCAATGTTCTGGACATGTGGTCAGTAATACGTGTTCCAACCTTGGGTGGTAGGAACTAGTGTACTGAATGGACTGGACAAATTGGGCAGTGATGTATGTTCCACATGTGGATGGTGAGATATGGTAGTGATGAGACTGGACATGTGGTCGATGTAGTAATAGCGCTGGACATACTGGACATGTAGTCAGTGTTGTGTGATCCACATATGGGTGGTGGGATAAAATATTGTGATTGGACTGGACATTTTGGAGATGTGTTGAGTGTATGTTTTGATATTTGGGTGTTGGGATCTAAGATAGCGATTGTACTGTACGTACTGGACATGTGGTCACTGTTGTTTGTCTGATATGCAGGTGGTGGGATTTAGCATAGTGATAGGACTGGATATATTGGACATGTGGTCAGTGTTGTGTTCCACATGTGGGTGGTTGGGTCTGGTATGGTGATAGGACTGGACATACTGGATATATAGTTAGTGTTATGTCATTCACATGTGATGGTTGGATCTAGTACAGTGACAGGACTTGACATAAAGGATATGTGGTCAATGTTGTTATTTACACTGTTGGGTGGTGGGATCTATTATATAGTGATACGAGTCGATGAACTGGACATGTGGTCAGTAATATGTGTTCCAACCTTGGGTGGTAGGAACTAGTGTACTGAATGGACTGGACAAATTGGGCAGTGATGTATGTTCCACATGTGGATGGTGAGATCTGGTAGTGATAAGACTGGATATGTGGTCGATGTAGTGATAGTGCTGGACATACTGGACATGTAGTCAGTGTTGTGTGATCCACATATGGGTGGTGGGATAAAATATTGTGATTGGACTGGACATTTTGGAGATGTGGTCAGTGTATGTTTTGATATTTGGGTGTTGAGATCTAAGATAGCGATACGACTGTACATACAGGGCATGTGGTCAGTGCTGTGTGTTCCATATGCGGGTGGTGGTAACTAATATAGCAGTAGGACTGTGCATAATGGACATGTGGTCAGTGCTGTGTGTTCCATATGTGGGTGGTGGTATCTAATATAGCGATAGCACTATGAATACTGGACATGTGGTCAGTGCTGTGTGTTCCATATGTGGGTGGTGGGATCTAATATAGCAATAAGACTATGAGAACTGGACAGGTGGTCAGTGCTGTGTGTTCCATATGTGGGTGGTGTTATCTAATATAGCGATCATCATAAGGAATGCACGTACCGGACATGTGGTCAGTGGTATGCGTTGCACATATGAGTGGTGGAATTTAGCATAATGATAGGACTGGACATATTGGACATATAGTTAATGTTATGTCATTCACATGTGATGGTTGGATCTAGTACAGTGACAGGACTTAACATAAATATATGTGGTCAATGTTGTTTTTTACACTGTTGGGTGGTGGGATGTATTATATAGTGATACGAGTCGATGAACTGGATATGTGGTCAGTAATATGTGTTCCAACCTTGGGTGGTAGGAACTAGTGTACTGAATGGACTGGACAAATTGGGCAGTGATGTGTGTTCCACATGTGGATGGTGAGATCTGGTAGTGATGAGACTGGACGTGTGGTCGATGTAGTGATAGTGCTGGACATACTGGACATGTAGTCAGTGTTGTGTGATCCACATATGGGTTGTGGGATAAAATATTGTGATTGGACTGGAAATTTTGGAGATGTAGTGAGTGTATGTTTTGATATTTGGTTGTTGGGATCTAAGATAGCGATTGTACTGTACATACTGGACATGTGGTCAGTGTTGTTTGTCTGATATGCAGGTGGTGGGATCTAATATAGCTATAGGACTATACGTACTGGACATGTGGTCAGTGTTGTGTTTTCCATGTGTGGAAGTTGGCGTCTAATATAGCGATAGGAATGTATGTACTGGACATGTGGTCAGTGTTGTGTGATCCACATATGGGTGGTGGGATAAAATATTGTGATTGGACTGGACATTTTGGAGATGTAGTGAGTGTATGTTTTGATATTTGGGTGTTGGGATCTAAGATAGCGATTGTACTGTACATACTGGACATGTGGTCAGTGTTGTTTGTCTGATATGCAGGTGGTGGGATCTAATATAGTGATAGGACTGTACGTACTGGACATGTGGTCAGTGTAGTGTGTTCCATATGTGGGTGTTTGCATCTAATATAGTGATAGGAATGTATATACTGGACATGTGGTCAGTGCTGTGTGTTCTGTATGTGGGTGGTGGGATCTAATATAGTGATAGGAGTGTATGTACTGGACATGTGGTCAGTACTGTGTGTTCTGTATGTGGGTGTTGGGATCTAATATAGTGATAGGAGTGTACGCACTGGACATGTGGGCAGTGTTATTTGTTATGTATGTGAGTGATATGTTCAAATGTAGTGATTTTAATGAGCATACTGGACATGTGGTCAGTGTTGTGTGTTCCGTATATGGGTTGTGGGATCTAAAATAGCGATAGGACTGTACGTAATGGACATGTGGTATGTGGTCAGTGATGTGTGTTTCGTAAATGGGTGTTGGGATCTAATATAGCGATAAGCTGTACATACAGGGCATGTGGTCAGTGCTGTGTGTTCCATATGTGGGTGGTGGGATATAATATAGTGATCATTATAAGGAATGTACGTACCGGACATGTGGTCAGTGGTATGCGTTCCACATATTGGTGGTGGGATTTAGCATAGTGATAGGACTGGACATATTGGATATGTGGTCAGTGTTATGTCATTCACATGTGATGGTTGAATCTAGTACAGTGACAGGACTTGACATAAAGGATATGTGGTCAATGTTGTTTTTTACACTGTTGGGTTGTGGGATGTATTATATAGTGATACGAGTCGATGAACTGGACATGTGGTCAAAATAACTATATGTTCAAACTTGTGTGGTAGGAACTAGTGTACTGAATGGACTCAAGCAGTGATGTATGTTCCACATGTGGATGGTGAGATCTGGTAGTGATTGTACTGGACATGTGGTCATTAGTGATAGCGCTGGACGTACTGGACATGTAGTCGGTGTTGCGTGATCCACATATGGGTGGTGGGATAAATATTGTGATTGAACTGGACATTTGGAGATGTGGTCGGTTGTGTTTTATTATTCGGGTGTTGAAGGTCCAGATAGCGATTATGCCGTACGGCTTAATTGGACATGTGGTCAGTGTTGTTTGTCTGATATGCAGGTGGGTGGGATCTAATATAGCAATAAGGGACTGTACATACTGGACATATGAACAGTGTTGTGTATATGGCTGGTGGGGATATAATATAGTGATAGGACTGTATGCACTGGACATGTGGTCAGTGTTATTTGTTATGTATGTGAGTGATATGTTCAAATATAGTGATTGTAATTAGCGTACTGGACATGTGGTCAGTGTTGTGAGTTCCGTATATGGGTTGTGGGATCTAAAATAGCGATAGGACTGTACGTCCTGGACATATGGTCAGTGTTGTGTGTTCCATATGTGGGTGGTGCGATATAATATAGCGATAGGACTGTACGTAATTGACATGTGGTCAGTGATGTGTGTTTCGTAAATGGGTGTTGGGATCTAATATAGCGATAGGCTGTACGTACAGGGCATGTGGTCAGTGTTGTGTGTTCCATATGTGGGTGGTGGGATCTAATATAGCAGTATGACTATGCATAATGGACATGTGGTCAGTGCTGTGTGTTCCATATGTGGGTGGTGGGATCTAATATAGCGATCATCATAAGAAATGTACGTACCGGACATGTGGTCAGTGGTATGCGTTCCACATATGGGTGGTGGGATTTAGCATAGTGATAGGACTGGACATATTGGACATGTGGTCAGTGTTGTGTTCCACATGTGGGTGGTTGGGTCTGGTATGGTGATAGGACTGGACATACTGGATATATAGTTAGTGTTATGTCATTCACATGTGATGGTTGGATCTAGTACAGTGACAGGACTTGCTCTAAAGGATATGTGGTCAATGTTGTTTTTTACACTGTTGGGTGGTGGGATCTATTATATAGTGATACGAGTCGATGTACTGGACATGTGGTCAGTAATATGTGTTCCAACTTTGGGTGGTAGGAACTGGTCTGAATCTGAATGGGATACGTCGTAAAGAAGCCAATAGTGGCTATTATATACGACGGGGGGGTGTGCGCATGTTATTGAGTGTTTGAGCCGCAGGTCAGGTGACTGAAATCAGTTATGGTTTCAGCCTGGACCTGCGACTCATTTAGTTGGTTCCAATCGGCTATTGTTTTTACAAAAAATGAATTCTTAAATTGTTCAGTGTGGGCTGTGGGTACTATAAAACATCTGGTGTTGTTGGTTGTTAGTTGTTGGACAAAATTTGAGGATACATGGTCGGGGAAGTGTTTAGGCTTAATGTGTCTTTTTTTTTGGGGGGGGGGCGGAAGAATGGGATAGATCCTCTAACAGTTCTGTACATGAATTTTTGTCTTTGGTCGCGTCGTCTATTATCTAATGTGTCGTGGTTAAGGTTGGTGAGCATGGTTGTGACAGATCCTGGGTGTCTAGAGCGGTAGTCTCCAGTGATGAAGCGAGCTGCACGGTGTTGAATTTGTTCTAATTTGTCTATGTCCCCCGATGGTATGGGTCCCACACTATGGCTCCGTATTCTAAGACAGCGCGCACAAGGGCAATGTATGCCGTCCGTTTGCTGTTAATGGGGCATCTGCGTATATTTCGTCTTAGGAAACCAAGTGTGCTGTTTGCTTTTTTGGTTATTGTAGAAATGTGTGAGTGCCACTTTAAGTCATTAGATATGGTGATGCCAAGGTACGGGTTGGTAGTTACATATTCTAGAGTTTCATTGTTTAGGCTATAGAAGAATTGTGTTTTATTTTTTTATCACTGCTGTGATGAAAATGTTTGAAAACAGCTGTCACGTGTGAGTTGAGAGGTACCAGGTACGTAGACTACAGCCAGGCATCATTGACTACAATGGAAACAAGTGCAAGAATGTTATATGTAATATTTGCATGATATAATAGTGTACACCTATTGTATTAACATTTTAATCAATCGTCGCTGTCATAAAAATCTAAATTATTTTGCATAAAATGTAATGGAAATAACAACATTCAGTAATAGTACTGAAATGTGAGTCACAAAACACTGTTTTAATAATTGTGAGATTAATGTAATTCTCCGTTTGACGTTCTGTTAACGAGATAACGGATGCTCCCCCTAAAAATACAACGCTTCTTGCCCGACCAACAAGAGCCTACTACCAGTCCCCCATGTCAATTTTATTTATCATTTCGTCCCTCCAGTCATCTATTCTCTATGGATATGTACTTTCGCAATTACTAAGTTTATTAACAAGATCCTGCGTAATCAAATACAATACCGGTACATATCAACACGGGTTGTGTCTGGCTGAGTGATGCCGAGCGATCATATTGATTGATGGTGACTGTCAACTCAAACTGACTTGCCTTGTCAGCGACACTGATAATCTTACAAGTTAGAGAATCCGCGTCGAATAGACGTTCACAAGAGTGGATTAGCCCCCGACTACTCGCTCTTGTTGCTAACTGCGTTAATGCACTTAATGCGTACCTTCATAGAAGAATCATTTTTCCTTTGGAATCTTAGTCATGATGCGCAAAAGCACGTGCGATTTGTTATTGTGCCGCAGTAGGTCGATCTCGCATAAAGCACGTTTCCCAAAAAGCAAAGGACGTCGGCAGCTGCCGTTTGTTTCGCCAGTTATACCCGGTGTAACGGCGATACGCATTTAAAAAAATTACTGACTGCGTACCCCGGTACTAGTTAAACTATTAACACATTACACATCTGGTCATAAAAGGACCGGTTTGGCGAGTTTAACTGGTTTAACTAATTATTATAGGGCCTTTTCAAAACATTTTACCACCTTTTTTCAATGACATATATTATGTGTATGCGTTAGGAATGTCATTCTACATCACTACCGGTAAAAAGAAGTCGGATATTATTTTTATTGTGTTTTATATTAGTTTAATGCTGTCGAGTCGACGTAAATAAACCGATGTCACAAGGCGTGAGGTGTTAACGCATCATAGAAGCATCAGACAATATCTTGCAATTTGAGGATTGGTCCCCGAACCTAGGCTAAGGCTACATCATTAAATTGTTTTTAATTTTAAATGGATAAAATATTGCTAATTAAAATGTGTGCTGCACCACTTTTCAGTTCAAAGAGCTCTGCTGTATAAGAGCTAGGTTTTTTGGTTAATTATGGTTATATTTTCCCATTCAGCATGTGCCTAGAAAAGAAACTTAGATATGGTTTGAAGTACACACTACTCCCTATAACTACTAGTGGTACCTATTAAGAAATGTAAAATAATTATGAAATTACGGCTGTTTTAATTTTGGTAACGAAATTAGACAGAAAATCTGAACATCAATTTTTAATAAAATATATAGAATTTTACTCATGATATATATATATATATATATATATATATATATATATATATATATATATATATATATATATATATATATATATATATATATACCGTTTTACAGTGAACAGGTTTTGCTCGGTAAAGAAATTACATGCTATGGTAACGGAATTACGAGTCTGACTATTTTTGGAATAAAACATAAAATAATAATTGATACTCATTTTTTCTTCAAGATTATAGAACACCATAACAATACAGCGACATAGTTCATATTTAATTCAAGATCAGTCGAAAGCAGTTATAGAACTCCTGCCCATCCGTGGATCAGGGAGGACGCTAATGTCACAATCTTTATCACTTGAGGCAGTCAATATATCTTCAACATCAGGCCACATAAAATTACAGACTTCAACACACTTCAAATAGGTTGTCATAAAGCCCAGGAAAATATTGTTTTATTCACAACACAACAGTGTTCTCATACTGTTGTCTTCTTTGTCATCTCGCATTATTTCGTAAACATTTCCTGATGTTGAAGATATATTGACTGCCTCAAGTGATAAAGATTGTGACATTAGCGTCCTCCCTGATCCACGGATGGGCAGGAGTTCTATAACTGCTTTCGACTGATCTTGAATTAAATATGAACTATGTCGCTGTATTGTTATGGTGTTCTATAATCTTGAAGAAAAAATGAGTATCAATTATTATTTTATGTTTTATTCCAAAAATAGTCAGACTCGTAATTCCGTTACCATAGCATGTAATTTCTTCAAATAAATACCCTAATAAAAAGAACGATATATATATATATATATATATATATATATATATATATATATATATATATATATATATATATATATATATATATATATATATATATCATGAGTAAAATTCTATATATTTTATTAAAAATTGATGTTCAGATTTTCTGTCTAATTTCGTTACCAAAATTAAAACAGCCGTAATTTCATAATTATTTTACATTTCTTAATAGGTACCACTAGTAGTTATAGGGAGTAGTGTGTACTTCAAACCATATCTAAGTTTCTTTTCTAGGCACATGCTGAATGGGAAAATATAACCATAATTAACCAAAAAACCTAGCTCTTATACAGCAGAGCTCTTTGAACTGAAAAGTGGTGCAGCACACATTTTAATTAGCAATATTTTATCCATTTAAAATTAAAAAACAATTTAATGATGTAGCCTTAGCCTAGGTTCGGGGACCAATCCTCAAATTGCAAGATATTGTCTGATGCTTCTATGATGCGTTAACACCTCACGCCTTGTGACATCGGTTTTTTTACGTCGACTCGACAGCATTAAACTAATATAAAACACAATAAAAATAATATCCGACTTCTTTTTACCGGTAGTGATGTAGAATGACATTCCTAACGCATACACATAATATATGTCATTGAAAAAAGGTGGTAATTTTTTTTGAAAAAGCCCTATAATAATTAGTTAAACCAGTTAAACTCGCCAAACCGGTCCTTTTATGACCAGATGTGTAATGTGTTAATAGTTTAACTAGTTTCCGGGGTACCAAGTCAGTAAATTTTTTTAATGCGTATCGCCGTTACACCGGGTATAACTGGCGAAACAATCAGCAGCTGCCGACGTCCTTGCTTTTTGGGTAACGTCTTTATGGATGCACTGCGGGAATAACAAATCGCACGTGCTTTGCCATCAAGATCAAGAAAAATGATTTTCTATGAAGGTACGCATTAAGTGCATTAACGCGGTTAGCAACAAGAAGTAGTCGGGGGCTAATCCACTCTTGTGAACGTCTATTCGACGCGGATTCTCTAACTTGTAAGATTATCAGTGTCGCTGACAAGGCAAGTCAGTTTGAGTTGACAGTCACCATCATAATGATCGCTCGGCATCACTCAGCCAGACACAACCGTGTTGATATGACGGTATTGTTTGTACGCAGGATCTTGTTAATAAACTTAGTAATTGCGAAAGTACATATCCATAGAGAAAGTGACTGGAGGGACGAAATGATAAATAAAATTGACATGGGGACTTAGTAGGCTCTTGTTGGTCGGCAGAAGCGTTGTAGGGGGCATCCGTTATCGTTTACAGAACGTCAAACGAGAAAAACTCACAATTAACAGTGTTTTGCGACTCACATTTCAGTACTATTACTGAATGTTGTTATTTCCATTACATTTTATGCAAAATAATTTAGATTTTTATGACAGCGACAATTGATTAAAATGTTAATACAATAGGTGTACACTATTATATCATGCAAGTATTACATATAACATTCTTGCACTTGTTTCCATTGTAGTCAATGATGCCTGGCTGTAGTCTAGTACCTGGTACCTTCAACTCACAGTGAATTTTATCAACATTTTCATCACAGCAGTGATAAAAAAATAAAACACAATTCTTCTATAGCCTAAACAATGAAACTCTAGAATATGTAACTACCAACCCGTACCTTGGCATCACCATATCTAATGACTTAAAGTGGCACTCACACATTTCTACAATAACCAAAAAAGCAAATAGCACACTTGGTTCCTAAGACGAAATATACAGTGCCCCATTAATCAGCAAATGACACAACACTGCCCTATTGGGCTGTCTTAGAATACGGAGCCAAGTGTACCAACCTGGGACATGACAAATTAGAACAAATTCAACACCGTCGCCAAAGACTCATGTACAAACTGTTGAGATCTACCAGCTCTAACCCCTCTGAAACATTCTTCCGCCCCCCCCCCAAAAAAAAAGACACATTAAGACCTAAACATTCCCCGACCATGTATCCTCAAATGTTGTCAACAACTAACACCAACAACACCAGATGTTTTATATACCCACAGCCCACACTGAACAATTTAAGAATTCATTTTTTGTAAAAACAATAGCCGACTGGAACCAACTAAACGAGTTGCAGGTCCAGGCTGAAACCATAACTGATTTCAGTCGCCTGACCTGCGGCTCAAACACTCAATAACATGCGCACACACCCCCGTCGTATATAATAGCCACTATTGGCTTCTTTACGACGTATCCCATTCAGATTCAGACCAGTTCCTAGTTGGGGTACATTACTGACCACATGACCGACTACATCGATAAATATCACTATATAATAGATCCCACCACCCAACAGTGTAAACATATCCTTTAGAGCAAGTCCTGTCACTGTACTAGATCCTACCATCACATGTAGTGACATAATAACTGAAGATCATCAGTATCAGTCTATCACCCATACCAACCACCCCACATGTGGAACCCGCAACTGGCCACGTGTGTTTGTCGGTCCCTCTTATGTAAATCCCCACCACCATATATGTGGAACGCATACCATTGATCACATGTCCGGTACGTACATTCCTTATGATGATCATATATTAGATCCCAACACCCTGTTATGAAACACACAGCGCTGACCCATGTCCAGTATACCCACTCCTATCACTATTATTATCACCCACATACAAACTTGCAGCACTGACCATGTCAAGAACGTATAGTCCTATCATATATTAGATCGATTACCCCCCGATGGATAAATAGGACAAACAATACATACAGTACAATCGATGTGATCCCAATAGAACACACAACATGACCCATGTCCGGCATAAAAGTCCTATCGCTATATTAGACTTTTGCATACCCATATGGGAACACCCAACTACTAATTTTTTTCAATTATAAGTCCTACCGCATATTTTGTCCCCCAACACCCCGTATATATGGAAACACACAACGACCACGGTCAATCACTATATTATATCTCTGCATCCACATATGGAACACACATCACTGCCCAATTTGTCCGGTCCATTCGGCAGATAGTACATACATAAAGGGTGGGGCCTGTTACTGACCACTTGTCAAGTACATCGATCATTGTCTATATAATAGATCCTGCCAACCAACAATACAAAACAACATTGACCACATAGCCTCTATGTCAGTCTAGTCGCAACCTTAAATCCAACCATCCTATGAGATGAGCATAACACCTAACTATATGTCCGAACGTAATCAGTCCTATCATATACCAGACCCAACCCGCATGACAACACTGACCACGTAATATGTCAGTCTATCGATTATAACTAAATCCCCACCCACCCTGTGCGAGCACTGCCATGACCCATGTGTACGTACATTCCATATGATGATCGTATATTAGATCCACAACTACATATGGGAGCACACAGCACTGATATGTCCCACTATAGTCCTATCGCACTATATTATACCACCACCCCCGCAACATGACACATGTCAATACGCTCATTTCAATCTCGCTATATTTGGGCATGATCCATATATACTGGCGCTGGCCATGTCCGAGTTCATACACTCCTATCTTATATTAATCGCCAACATATATATGGGAACACACGACGGCGACACGGGACGTCAATGATTGTCCTTTATATTAGATCCCCCAGAACACAAAACACTATTTTATATCAATATGCTCAGTCGAATCAATATTTTAGAACATACCACCCACATACATAACAAACACATGTCCAGTGTGTACAGTCCTTATTATGATTGCTATATTATATCCCAACGGCCATATATGGAACACAAAACATTGACCACATATCCAGTACGCTCAGTCCAATCACTATATTTGAACATACCACCCACATACATAACAACAACACGACCACATGTCCTTTTCCTATCACTATATTAATCCCACCACCCACATACAGAACACACAGCACTGACCACATGTCCAGTACATACATCCTATCCTATATTAGACCAACCCCACATATGGAAACACAACACTGACCACATGTCCAGTATGTACTGTCCTATCGCTACATTAGATCCCACCACCTGCATATGAGACAAATAACAATTACCACATGTCCAGTACGTAATTACAATCGCTATCTTAGATCTCAACACCCAATATCAAAACATAAACTCACCACATATCCAAAATGTCCAGTCCAATCACAATATTATATCCCACCACACATATGTGAATCACACAACACTGACTACATGTCCAGTACGTCCAGCGCTATCACTACATCGACCACATGTCCAGTCCCATCACTACTAGATCTCACCATCCACGTGTGGAACACACATCACTGCCCAATTTGTCCAGTCCACTCAGTACACTAGTTCTTACCACCCAAGGTTGGAACACATATTATGACCACATTCCAGTCATCGACTCGTATCACTATATAATAGATCCCACCACCCAACAGTGAAAAAACAACATTGACCACATATCCTTTATGTCAAGTCCTGTCACTGTACTAGATCCAACCATCACATGTGAATGACATAACACTAACTACATGTCCAGTATGTCCAGCACTATCACTACATCAACCACAGTCTCATCACTACCGGAACTCACCATCCACATGTGGAACATACATCACTGCGCAATTTGTCCAGTCCATTCAGTACACTATTTCCTACCACCCAAGGTTGGAACACATATTACTGACCACATGTCCAGTACGATAGTCCTATCGCTATATTATATCCCACCACCCACATACAGAACAAACAACACTGACCACATGTCCGGTACATACAGTCCTTTTGATGATCGCTATTTTAGATCCCACCACCCACATATGGAACACACAAACCCCCTGAACCACTTTTGTTTTTGTAAAATTGGTCCCAATTTTCCTTATCACAATATTAGATCCCACAACCGACATGCGAAATACACATCACTGACCACATGTCCAGTACATGCAGTCCTTTTATTTTAGATCCCACAACCCATATACGGAACAAACAATACTGACCACATGTCCGGTACGTACAGTCCTTATGATGATCGCTATATTAGATCCCAACAGACACATATGGAACACAAAACATTGACAACATGTCCAGTACGTACAGTCCTATCGCTATATTACATCCCACCACCTGCATATGAGACAAACAACACTGACCACATGTCCTGTACGTACAGTACAATCGCTATCTTAGATCCCAACACCCAAATATCAAAACATAAACTGACCACATATCCAATATGTCCAATCACAATATTATATCCTACCACCCATATGTGGATCACACAATACTGATTACATGTCCAGTACGTCCAGCGCTATCACAACATCGACCACATGTCCAGTCCCATCACTACCAGATCTCACCATCCACATGTGGAACATACATCACTGCCCAATTTGTCCAGTCCATTCAGTACACTAGTTCCTACCACCCAAGGTTGGAACACATATTACTGACTACATGTCCAGTACATCGACTCGTATCACTATATAATAGATCCCACCACACAACAGTGCAATAAACAACATTGACCACATATCCTTTATGTCAAGTCCTGTCACTGTACTAGATCCAACCATCACATGGAATGACATAACACTAACTATATGTCCAGTATGTTAGTCCTATCACCATACCAGCCCCAACCCCCCAAATGTGGCCAAAAATTGACCAATGCCCAATATGTCCAGTCCATCACTATGCTAAACCCCACCACCCATATGGGGAAACCCAAACCCCCTGCCCACATGCCCGGGTACGTACATTCCTTATGATGATCGCTATATTAATCCCCAATATGGAAAAAAGCACTGACCACCCATAAAACCTCCTATCGCTATTATTAGAACCTATCACCCGCATACAGAACACAAGCACTGACCGCATTCCAGTACGTATGGTCCTATCGCTATATTAGATCGTACCACCTGGATATGGGACAAACAACGTCACATGTCCAGTACATACAGTACAATCGGTATCTTAGATCCCAGCTCCCACATACGGAACACACAGCATGACCATGTTTTCAGTAAGTACAGTCCTATCGCTATTTTAGGTCCCACAACCCACATACTGAACACAACACTGACCATATGTCCAAAATTCCCGCTATATTAGACCCCAATACCCACATATGGAACACGCAACACTGAACACATGTCCAGTACGTAAGTCCTATCGCTAATATTAGACCACAACACCCATGTGTATAGGGAACACACAACACTGACCACATGTCCAGTACGTACAGTCCAATCACTATATTATATCTCACCATCCACATATGGAACACACATCACTGCCCAATTTGTCCAGTCCATTCAGTAGACTAATTCCTACCACTCAAGGGTGGAACACATATTACTGACCACTTGTCCAGTACATCGACTCGTATCACTATATAATAGATCCTACCAACCAACAATACAAAAAAAACATTGACCACATAGCCTCTATGTCAAGTCTAGTCGCTGTACTAGATCCAACCATCACATGTGAATGACATAACACAAACTACATGTCCAGTATGTCCAGTCCTATCACCATACCAGATCCAACCACCCACATGTAGTACACAATACTGACCACATGTCCAATATGTGCAGTTCTATCACTATGCTAAATCCCACCACCCATATGTGGAACACATACCACTGATCACATGTACGTGCGTGCATGCATGCATGTGTATAACATCATGCCAAAACCTGGGTGAAATTTATACTTGTACAGGATTGATTTTGAAGAATTTTTTTATATATTAGTTAACATTAATGTATGTTACAAGCCAACCATATTTTAGGTCATTCTGACCATCATTTAGTCATAGTCAGGTATTTTTATCACCTCTATCTCTGATGTTAGAAATGTTGGATATTAATCATTGAAAAATTTATCTAACCTTGAATACCTGACAGTTACTTTTTAAATGTTGTAACTTGTCTCCAGAGGTCGTGTGTTAAATGGATTTTTGTTGTCTCTGCTACCACAGGTTACATTATTACAAATATTATATATACCAACAGATACAGGTATTTATGGCATTTGCAAGAATATGCAAAGAATTAAAGAGGGCACTGAATGATGGCATTATCCAGTTTCATACTGATAGATTATGTGACAGATTTAGTTCTGACTACACCACTAGAACAGCACTGAGGTGTTCAATATTTAAAATGCCATGTAGTTCTTTAATGGGGTTCATTGTGCCTGATAACACTTTCCATCATTATTACCAAGTACATACTGCTTTCGTCTCCACTACATATGGAGTCAGACCACATTTGCATTTTCCATAGGCGACTATTATAACGTTTCCTTCATTTCCTAATAATCTTGATCAGCTATGTTATTGACAATTTCACAGCATATTTACCCTCCATAAACAGATGTTCTGTGAAATTCGTGAACTTCTAATATCTCAGGCTCCCACAAACTTCTTTCAAACCTTACACCCCTCCATTTCTGCTTGAACCACCCACGGAATGCCCCTGATTACATCACCAAGCAAAATGAAAACTGTATTAATATGCAGAAATGCACCGACTGACAGCTGTCGTAATTTGACAGCTCTGATGCCACGCTGCATGAAAACATCATTTCTAATCACTCCACACTACATATGTGCTCACTGAAATTCAGACAACCTGCACAATGCTGTTTTTAAAGAATACTGTTTGGTCGAGGAATGGCAGATGAGCACCTTATTGTGGTCTTACATCATATGCATTAAGCCTGTTCTGCTGGATTTTACCTTCAAACAAGTTTGTTTAGCTCTAAAATTCTTGGGTGATGTTAGCTTCTAGTTGGTTCTAATCCACCTCTGGTTGTAACCATGTTCTAAACTCATGAATATATTTGTCTATGCCATCTACTGCTCTCAACCAGCACGGTGAATCTAGGACTGTTACTTAAGAGAACCCCACACTTATGGAGTAGAACAAATTTCCTGTATATCTAATACATAGCTGTTATTGCTTCTCAAGTGAAGTCCAATCAGTACATCATTGTCATAATTACCTCAGTTTGTGTCCATGTTACCTGTACTGTCTTACACATTAACTTTATGTTGTCATCTCTTAGCCATTAGGAATGTTATCCCAGCTTCCATTACTGTTATGCAAGTTACCTCCTGCTTCAGAATGTATACATTTTGAATACAAATTATGCATTTGCACTTATTAGTGAGTCAAACTGAGATGTCCTATTTTTGAGTACCAGTTCACATATGCCAAAAACTGGTTGAAATGATTAACTTTCTATACATGTTGGACTTTGAAGGAAAACTTGTTTGCTTATATTCAATAGTCAAAATGTATGTTGCAAACCAGGTTTTCTAATGTCAATCTGACCATCCATTTTCTCATTGTCAAATCAGGTCATCAAAAGTTGGCGTGACGATCAATATATCTGTCCACTTTCCATATGTTGTTCTTGTCTCCTAAGCAGCCTACATGTCGGTATCATTTTAAATCGATAATAAAGGTCTGTCTCTCTTTGTACCCAATCAAAAACAAATAATAATTTGGAATAACATTTTGCAAAACTAGCTTGACTTTGACCTGACATTGCAAAAATCACGTAAGCTCTAATTGTAGTGACTTTCTATTTAGAAGCAAATATGTACTTGGTAATAATGATGGAAAGTGTTATCAGGCACAATGAACCCCATTAAAGAACTACATGGCATTTTAAATATTGAACACCTCAGTGCTGTTCTAGTGGTGTAGTCAGAACTAAATCTGTCACATAATCTATCAGTATGAAACTGGATAATGCCATCATTCAGTGCCCTCTTTAATTCTTTGCATATTCTTGCAAATGCCATAAATACCTGTATCTGTATATATAATATTTGTAATAGTGTAACCTGTTGGTAGCAGAGACAACAAAAATCCATTTAACACACGACCTCTGGAGACAAGTTACAACATTTAAAAAGTAACTGTCAGGTATTCAAGGTTAGATAAAAAAATTACAATGATTAATATCCAAACATTTCTAACATCAGAGATAGAGGTGATAAAAATACCTGACTATGACTAAATGATGGTCAGAATGACCTAAAATATGGTTGGCTTGTAACATACATTAATGTTAACTAATATATAAACAAACTCTTCAAAATCAATCCTGTACAAGTATAAATTTCACCCAGGTTTTGGCATGATGTTATACACATGCATGCATGCACGCACGTACATGTGATCAGTGGTATGTGTTCCACATATGGGTGGTGGGATTTAGCATAGTGATAGAACTGCACATATTGGACATGTGGTCAGTATTGTGTACTACATGTGGGTGGTTGGATCTGGTATGGTGATAGGACTGGACATACTGGACATGTAGTTTGTGTTATGTCATTCACATGTGATGGTTGGATCTAGTACAGCGACTAGACTTGACATAGAGGCTATGTGGTCAATGTTTTTTTTTTGTATTGTTGGTTGGTAGGATCTATTATATAGTGATACGAGTCGATGTACTGGACAAGTGGTCAGTAATATGTGTTCCACCCTTGAGTGGTAGGAATTAGTCTACTGAATGGACTGGACAAATTGGGCAGTGATGTGTGTTCCATATGTGGATGGTGAGATATAATATAGTGATTGGACTGTACGTACTGGACATGTGGTCAGTGTTGTGTGTTTCATATACACATGGGTGTTGTGGTCTAATATATAGCGATAGGACTTACGTACTGGACATGTGTTCAGTGTTGCGTGTTCCATATGTGGGTATTGGGGTCTAATATAGCGATAGGACATATGGTCAGTGTTGTGTTCAGTATGTGGGTTGTGGGACCTAAAATAGCGATAGGACTGTACTTACTGAACACATGGTCACTGCTGTGTGTTCCGTATGTGGGAGCTGGGATCTAAGATACCGATTGTACTGTATGTACTGGACATGTGACGTTGTTTGTCCCATATCCAGGTGGTACGATCTAATATAGCGACCATACGTATAGGACCATACGTACTGGATATGCGGTCAGTGCTTTGTGTTCTGTATGCGGGTGATAGGTTCTAATAATAGCGATAGTAGTGTATGTACTGGACATGTGGTCAGTGCTGTGTGTTCCATATGTGGGTGTTGGGATCTAATATAGCGATCATCATAAGGAATGTACGTACCGGACATGTGGTCAGGGGTATGCGTTCCACATATGGGTGGTGGGATTTAGCATAGTGATAGGACTGTACATATTGGACATATGGTCAGTGATGTGTTCCACATGTGTGGGTGGTTGGGTCTGGTATGGTGATAGGACTAGACATACTGGACATATAGTTAGTGTTATGTCATTCGCATGTGATGGTTGGATCTAGTACAGTGACAGGACTTGACATAAAGGATATGTGGTCAATGTTGTTTATTGCACTGTTGTGTGGTGGGATCTATTATATAGTGATACGAGTCGATGTACTGGACATGTAGTCAGTAATATGTGTTCCAACCTTGGGTGGTAGGAACTAGTGTACTGAATGGACTGGACAAATTGGGCAGTGATGTATGTTCCACATGTGGATGGTGAGATCTAGTAGTGATGGGACTGGACATGTGGTCGATGTTGTGATAGCGCTGGACGTACTGGACATGTAATCAGTATTGTGTGATCCACATATGGGTGGTAGGATATAATATTGTGATTGGACATATTGGATATGTGGTCAGTTTATGTTTTGATATTTGGGTGTTGGGATCTAAGATAGCGATTGTACTGTACGTACAGGACATGTGGTCAGTGTTGTTTGTCTCATATGCAGGTGGTGGGATGTAATATAGCGATAGGACTGTACGTACTGGACATGTCAATGTTTTGTGTTCCATATGTGTCTGTTGGGATCTAATATAGCGATCATCATAAGGACTGTACGTACCGGACATGTGGTCAGTATTGTTTGTTCCGTATATGGGTTGTGGGATCTAAAATAGCGATAGGACTGCATGTACTGGACATGTGGTCAGTGATGTGTATTTCGCATGTCGGTTGTGGGATCTAATATTGTGATAGGACTGTACATACAGAACATGTGGTCAGTGTTGTGTGTTCCATATGTGGGTGGTGGGATCTAAAATAGCGATCATCAAAAGGACTGTATGTACCGGACATGTGGTCAGTGTTGTTTGTTCTGTATGTGGGTGGTGGGATATAATATAGCGATAGGACTATTCGTACTGGACATGTGGTCAGTAATATGTGTTCCAACCTTGGGTGGTAGGAAATAGTGTACTGAATGGACTGGACAAATTGCGCAGTGATGTATGTTCCACATGTGGATGGTGAGTTCCGGTAGTGATGAGACTGTGGTTGATGTAGTGATAGTGCTGGACATACTGGACATGTAGTTAGTGTTATGTCATTCACATGTGATGGTTGGATCTAGTACAGTGACAGGACTTGACATAAAGGATATGTGGTCAATGTTGTTTATTGCACTGTTGTGTGGTGGGATCTATTATATAGTGATACGAGTCGATGTATTGGACATGTGGTCAGTAATATGTGTTCCAACCTTGGGTGGTAGGAACTAGTGTACTGAATGGACTGGACAAATTGGGCAGTGATGTATGTTCCACATGTGGATGGTGAGATCTGGTAGTGATGAGACTGGACATGTGGTCAATGTAGTGATAGCGCTGGACGTAATGAACATGTAGTCAGTGATGTGTATTCCATATGTGGGTGGTGGGATCTAATATAACGATAGGACTGTACGTAATGGACATGTGGTCAGTGATGTGTGTTTTGTAAATGGGTGTTGGGGTCTAATATAGCGATACGACTGTACATACATGGCATGTGGTCAGTGTTGTGTGTTCCATATGTGGGTGTTGGGCTCTAATATAGCAGTAGGACTGTGCGTAATGAGCATGTGGTCAGTGCTGTGTGTTCCATATGTGGGTGGTGGATCTAATATAGCATAGGACGAGTACTGACATGTGGTCAGTGATGTTTTCCATATGTGGGTGGTGGATCTAATATAGCGATAAAGGAATGTACATACCGGACATGTGATCAATGGTATGCGTTCCACATATGGTGGTGGGACTGGACATATTGGACATGTGGTCAGTGTTGTGTTCCACATGTGGGTGGTTGGGTCTGGTATGGTGATAGGACTGGACATACTGGATATGGACATGTGGTCAGTAATATATGTTCCAACTTTGGGTGGTAGGAACTGGTCTGAATCTGAATGGGATACGTCGTAAAGAAGCCAATAGTGGCTATTATATACGACGGGGGTGTGTGCGCATGTTATTGAGTGTTTGAGCCGCAGGTCAGGTGACTGAAATCAGTTATGGTTTCAGCCTGGACCTGCGACTCATTTAGTTGATTCCAATCGGCTATTGTTTTTAAAAAAAAAAGAATTCTTAAATTGTTCAGTGTGGGCTGTGGGTACTATAAAACATCTGGTGTTGTTGGTTGTTAGTTGTTGGACAAAATTTGAGGATACATGGTCGGGGAAGTGTTTAGGCTTAATGTGTCTTTTTTTGGGGGCCGGAAGAATGTTTCAGAGGGGAGAGCTGGGATAGATCCTCTAACAGTTCTGTACATGAATTTTTGTCTTTGGTCGCGTCGTCTATTATCTAATGTGTCGTGGTTAAGGTTGGTGAGCATGGTTGTGACAGATCCTGGGTGTCTAGAGCGGTAGTCTCCAGTGATGAAGCGAGCTGCACGGTGTTGAATTTGTTCTAATTTGTCTATGTCCCCCCGATGGTATGGGTCCCACACTATGGCTCCGTATTCTAAGACAGCGCGCACAAGGGCAATGTATGCCGTCCGTTTGCTGTTAATGGGGCATCTGCGTATATTTCGTCTTAGGAAACCAAGTGTGCTATTTGCTTTTTTGGTTATTGTAGAAATGTGTGAGTGCCACTTTAAGTCATTAGATATGGTGATGCCAAGGTACGGGTTGGTAGTTACATATTCTAGAGTTTCATTGTTTAGGCTATAGAAGAATTGTGTTTTATTTTTTTATCACTGCTGTGATGAAAATGTTGATAAATATTTGAAAACAGCTGTCACGTGTGAGTTGAGAGGTACCAGGTACGTAGACTACAGCCAGGCATCATTAACTACAATGGAAACAAGTGCAAGAATGTTATATGTAATACTTGCATGATATAATAGTGTACACCTATTGTATTAACATTTTAATCAATCGTCGCTGTCATAAAAATCTAAATTATTTTGCATAAAATGTAATGGAAATAACAACATTCAGTAATAGTACTGAAATGTGAGTCGCAAAACACTGTTTTAATAATTGTGAGATTAATGTAATTCTCCGTTTGACGTTCTGTTAACGAGATAACGGATGCTCCCCCTAAAAATACAACGCTTCTTGCCCGACCAACAAGAGCCTACTACCAGTCCCCCATGTCAATTTTATTTATCATTTCGTCCCTCCAGTCATCTATTCTCTATGGATATGTACTTTCGCAATTACTAAGTTTATTAACAAGATCCTGCGTAATCAAATACAATACCGGTACATATCAACACGGGTTGTGTCTGGCTGAGTGATGCCGAGCGATATTGATGGCGACTGTCAACTCAAACTGGCTTGCCTTGTCAGCGACACTGATAATCTTACAAGTTAGAGAATCCGCGTCGAGTAGACGTTCACAAGAGTGGATTAGCCCCCGCCTACTCGCTCTTGTTGCTAACTGCGATAATGCACTTAATGCGTACCTTCATAGAAGAATCACTTTGCCTTTGGAATCTTAGTCATGACGCGCAAAAGCACGTGCGATTTGTTATTGTGCCGCAGTAGGTCGATCTCGCATAAAGCACGTTACCCAAAAAGCAAAGGACGTCGGCAGCTGCTGATTGTTTCGCCAGTTATACCCGGTGTAACGGCGATACGCATTAAAAAAATTTACTGACTGCGTACCCCGGTACTAGTTAAACTATTAACACATTACACATCTGGTCATAAAAGGACCGGTTTGGCGAGTTTAACTGGTTTAACTAATTATTATAGGGCTTTTTCAAAAAAAATTACCACCTTTTTTCAATGACATATATTATGTGTATGCGTTAGGAATGTCATTCTACATCACTACCGGTAAAAAGAAGTCGGATATTATTTTTATTGTGTTTTATATTAGTTTAATGCTGTCGAGTCGACGTAAATAAACCGATGTCACAAGGCGTGAGGTGTTAACGCATCATAGAAGCATCAGACAATATCTTGCAATTTGAGGATTGGTCCCCGAACCTAGGCTAAGGCTACATCATTAAATTGTTTTTTAATTTTAAATGGATAAAATATTGCTAATTAAAATGTGTGCTGCACCACTTTTCAGTTCAAAGAGCTCTGCTGTATAAGAGCTAGGTTTTTTGGTTAATTATGGTTATATTTTCCCATTCAGCATGTGCCTAGAAAAGAAACTTAGATATGGTTTGAAGTACACACTACTCCCTATAACTACTAGTGGTACCTATTAAGAAATGTAAAATAATTATGAAATTACGGCTGTTTTAATTTTGGTAACGAAATTAGACAGAAAATCTGAACATCAATTTTTAATAAAATATATAGAATTTTACTCATGATATATATATATATATATATATATATATATATATATATATATATATATATATATATATATATATATATATACCGTTCTTTTACAGTGAACAGGTTTTGCTCGGTAAAGAAATTACATGCTATGGTAACGGAATTACGAGTCTGACTATTTTTGGAATAAAACATAAAATAATAATTGATACTCATTTTTTCTTCAAGATTATAGAACACCATAACAATACAGCGACATAGTTCATATTTAATTCAAGATCAGTCGAAAGCAGTTATAGAACTCCTGCCCATCCGTGGATCAGGGAGGACGCTAATGTCACAATCTTTATCACTTGAGGCAGTCAATATATCTTCAACATCAGGCCACACAAAATTACAGACTTCAACACACTTCAAATAGGTTGTCATAAAGCCCAGGAAAATATTGTTTTATTCACAACACAACAGTGTTCTCATACTGTTGTCTTCTTTGTCATCTCTCATTATTTCGTAAACATTTTCTATATTTAGGACTCTGAAGCAGCAGTGCCCAGCAACAATCAAGTTTGATCTATCTTCAGACTGCCATCAGTTGGAAGTTACCAATCTCACTGAAACTCACAACCATGAGGTCTCACAGGTGGTGATTCAAGGAATACCTATTTTCATTTCAGGTTTTTCATAACTATGTACTTATCTAGCCCATAAAAACACAATGATTTGCTTTGTTAATTGAACAGTTAATTTAAGTTGCTGTGGAGTAGTCATAACGTGTCCACTAGTATGTGCCCTAGTAAATATGAGTGGACACCTGGGACCAGTTTCATGCACGGGCTTAACTTTATGTGCAACGAGGCGGTCGACTGGTCGTAGCTAACAATAATTACATTAAGAGTGGGTGTGCTGGTAGCACCACAAAACTTTGGGAGTAATATTTAAATTTGCATAAACTTACGCCTACTAAATTCAAGGCCTTCAACAAGTTATCGCCTGCTATGACATCATAATTAAGTATCCTCCTACTGTTAGCTTTATTGATTGATGTGAAATGAGTTAAATTTATTCTTAAAATCTTACAGTTTTATTTTGTTTGTAGGATGTATATGCTCATTTGTCCGTCAACGCAGATTGACGACAGAGGACAAAGCTATTGCCGTGGACATGTTAAAGCTGAAGAGCAGCAAGAAGTTGCTGCAGGTGTTCATTCATGAACAGACCGGCAAAGTGGTGACTTTGCGCGATGTCAGCAACATTCAGACCAATATGCGATGTCACGATGGCAATGACTTGACCAAAGTGGTCACTCGGTTAAGAGCCATGGAGGGTATGTTTGGTTTAGCATGTTAATTTATTACGGTTCGAGTAATAAGCTGGTCTACTTGGTTTTCTTGTGTGTGCATTATTCTGACACATTTTTTATGTATTAATTGTACGATTAACGGTTTTGATGTGGTATTTTGCGTTTGCATTAATGCAGTCCTGCAGAACAGTTTTGTTAAGATCATATATTATATAAGATCACTTTCCAGAATGATTATAAATAAATTCATAACGGTAGGCTGCCATGTACTTGGTAGGGTGGTACGTACTACAGTGCTGTACTGGTCAGTGAGCATAATTTGGGTTGTTTTTATCTTTTGCTGGACTAGTAAACCTTTCGTCTTTACTAGTCCCGCTATCTAGTAAAATAAATGCTAATAAATGCAAAAGTTCTACCCCTCTTCATAGTATCAATTTAATATTCATGTATAGTAGTATCATGTGACACTCATGTATTTATGTTTAGTCACGGTATTCACTTGTGTCTGTTTTCGGTTCTGTCGTGGAGGTGTTTCACAACGCGGAAGGCACCTTCACAGGTCTCTTTTTCAGGATGCCCAGATGCGCAACATGTATAACACGTTCCCAGAGGTTGTCATGGCAGACGCTACGTACAAGCTGACAGACTTGCGGATGCCACTGTTCCTCATGATCGGTATTGATGGCGACGGCCATTCGCAAGTCGTTGCTGTCTACTTGACATGCACTGAGACAGCTGCTGCCCTCACACATATGTTGGAGGTATATTTATCAGGTTTTCTAGTTTCAGCATTGTTGCAGATGACGTCAGTATACATTATTTATACCAGTGTGTATTATATATAATATATATATATATATATATATATATATATATATATATATATATATATATATATATATATATATATATATATCAACATCATCGTGGACAAACAAAATGGACTTTTTAACTTATAAATTCTCATTTATTTCCTGTTTTATTAACAGTTATAAACTATCTTCTATCATATTAATTCTTGAATGTTCATGATAAGTTGAACATAAATTGTACTGAACCGATTAAAAAATGTATTGGTAATTTGATGTATAATTTATACACAAATGTAACTGGTACGGTTATTCACAGATCAATAGCTCATTATTGCATTTGTTTATTTATTTAGACCACGGACTTATATGCACTGGACTGCTGTCTCCGCCGCTCGCGGCGCTTCGCGAGCGGCGGAGTTGGCTGCAAAGGTCACGAGCGCACAAGATGTACTCCCCACTTCCGGTCTACTAGCCACTGCGATGGAGATGCCAAACATCGACAGGATTCTTGCGGTGAATATAACTGTTTAATTCAATAATAGTGATAATTTTCCTAAACGATGACTGTACCTAGTTTGGTAAATGTTATGGCTATCTCCAGTGTAGTTCTAAATGGTTTATTTAATTCTATTTTCGTCGTACATGACGTATAATATGCATCGGGGTGTCGGCGTAATGGCGTAAACAATACCGAAGGCAAGGCTAACTTTTTTCTTGGGCAAGTGACGCAAGTTTTAACTAGTCTTGCTATGGGTGTAAGTTCATAGATTGGAATTATATGTAATGTTTAAATATTCATAATAATTTGTTAATCTCAAGCCAGTTTAACAACAGCCGATCATTTAACCGATCTGTCATTCTGTGCTGTCAGTTTATACCAGCCTTTGCTTGGCCTAGGCCCAAGCCCAGTTAGGCATTGATAACTGTTTTCAATATTTACTGCCATTCGCTTGTATTTATTATTGATTTGTGTTATTTATATTTTGATGATTGTTCATGTGCAATTTATTTATTCTGATCCTGTTTTATTATTGTGAATAAAATATCACTACAACTATTCCTAATTATAATTAATAATAATGCATTTTACTTCTAGAAATTTAAGCATTACTAAGAATTGTGTATTTGTTATTTCTAGTATATGTATTTAAATGCTTGGCATGGATATACAATAATTCTATGTGTTTGATTAATTATTGTAGTTATTACATGCACTTTGAATTGTTTTATTTCAGAAATCTCGCACCTGAAAGTTACACACATTACGTGTATGCATGATTACAAGCTTCATCTGGCTGAAGATGACACAGCAACATATCTACGCTGTCTAAAGATACAGTCCCTGTGAACATGACATATACACTGCAGTTTTAATAGACAAGAACACAGCATTATTGCATTGCCTGAACAAAACTATCTGTCAGTTAACTGTGAAGGTAGTAGTTCAAGGTACATAGCCTACAAAGTCGTCAATATATCATAGGCATCATCTGCATACACTAAATAATTTTACACAATTTATCTCGCTGAATGTGACACATAATACACATTGAATAATACAGACATCACTTTACAACTTAATTACAAAGCACTGGAATTAGATGGTTTCTGTACGACACAGGACACACTGGATTATGAACATTCCTGCGTAGATCTTGCAGAATATTGTGAATATTGCAAAAAGATTTGTGAGGTGGAGTAATGTGAGCAGCTTCTTCACCGTGCACTTTATCCCTATGGAGGGTAACCCAGAAAGCAGCATTTGGCACACGAGATGTTGGAGTCGGTGACGAAACACTTAACATTTATAAACATTACTTCATCAAGTTCATGTTGAAATGCAGAATATTATGAAATGGTAAACATTTATTACTGGTCTCTACTGAGCCTGCAGTATTTGTCCAACCTGTAAACACACGGTCACCCATAAACAAGTGAAGTATGACAACTGTGCTTCATTGTCATGCATTAATCTGTTGAGTTTGTTATTTAGATAATATTTATTAATAAAGTTATTATTTAATGACATGTATTTATTGATGGTTGATCATAATGTTTCATATGGTTCTAAACATTGCATAAATTATATTTACTTCATAATTATTTACTGCTGGCTTTCATCAAAACATAACCCTTTGCCGAGTTAGCATGCTAACATTAGCCAATTTTAACTTATTAATTAAGTTGGTGTTAATATGAAATTTCTGGCTAATGTATATTTACTACCGTAATTAATGTGGACATGTCTTAATAATTATGGACATTATGGCCGTTTATTCATGTGTATATACAAAGTACGGCTGCTAATTATATATTGATTTATTCATTAATTTATTATTAATGATTTTTTATTACATAATTATTTAATTTATATCTCTTACCATAAGTAAGGTGGTTTTACAAATTTCATGTTTATATAATATAAACATATTCATGGACATTGTGGCATTTTACAAAAAAAGTTTCTGTCTGTTGAGGTTGCCTGCTAATTATCACCTATTAACTAATTTATTATTACATGACTAGTTAATATATATTATATGCCAATTATCACCTATTAACTAATTTATTATTACATGACTAGTTAATATATATTTATTCTCGTAATAAATGTGGTTATGCACACTGCATAATAATATTATGTATAAATATCTTCATATTTATGGACTCGGCTGGTCTTAATTAGAATGTTTCGGCCTGTTAACTTGGTGCACTACTTAACTAATATTAGCTAATTAACTGGATTAATTAGTATGAAAAAACATCAGTATTGAAAATTTATCACTCCATTCAATGTATTTTAAAATGTTGCAAACAATATTTTAATAGTTCTATAAATTACAACGTTATGCCATTTTAAAGTCACTTATTCGAATATTTATCAACAGAAACAAAAATGAGCTTATTTTACCATTATAAGAGATACACAAATTTAGCGCAATTTTTTCGTTTTTAAATTGCAATAATTTTGGATCTAATAAAGGTATCGTAATAAAATTAACAGTTACGTGATCTGTAACTTATTACCTTTCATTTAAGCCTAAATCATGTGGTAATTTTTTTGAAGTGCCTACAGCAGGGCTACCTACTATATTTTCCGTAACGATCATGGGGTGTGGAGGGTTGTCTCGGGACCATCTGTATACTGTTGGCCCTGGTCCTAAAGTCCATCTCGTGGCTGTAACTAAATCCCAAGTCATTCATTTTGATTAAAACTGATGAATTGTTTCCTTCCCTAGTCTGGGTTTGCCCCAACCACCGAAGCAGCCACGGTTTCATTTACTGATAAATTGCAACACGGACTAGTACTTCGTAGTTGCCAAGTTGGGTCGATGATTTTTTCGCGGCAACGCATTTTAGCCGTTTAAAATCGTCAATACTTCACTCAAAACAACTTTCCAAACAATGTATTTGCTAGGATTTTATTAAACATACGTGTCATGTAAGAGTTTATCCAAATGTCTTATTAAAACGATGTTTTCCTGCGGTCAACTGCGAAATTGCCGGCAACCAGCAGACAACCGGAAGTAACTTATACATCTTGTGCTAGGTTGACCTTGCTGCGCTACTCTAGCGGCCTTGAACCCGGAGACAGCAGTCCAGTGTATATAAGTATTTAATTAGACGTTCAAGAGCCACAACGATGCCTAGCCTCGCACCGAGGTTATCGTGACAGACAAGGACATGTGTGAACGGAGCGTCTTCAGTGTCGCCTTCCCCGAGGCAACACTCCAACTGTGCCTATTCTACACATTGCGGAGCTTTTCGAGAGAGGTCACGCTGGACAAGATGGGAGTCCCAGTTGGTCAGCGTGATGCTCTTCTCCACATTTTCAATGCCATGGCAATTGCTCGTTGTGAGCAGGAGTTTGAAGAGCAGTGCGCTCTGCTGGAAGAAATGGCAATACCAACTGCACTGACATATTTCCGTCGGAACTGGCTGCCCATCAAGCATGAGTGGGAAAAGTGCTTCAAGGTGAGACACTTCATGCTGGGTGAGCACTGAGCAGACCGACAACAGGCTGGAGAGTTTGAACGGCGAGATCAAGAGTGTATGCACCGGTTTTGCTTCACTTGACACATTCTTCAGTGAATGTTTTACTGCATGTGCTCCGTGTCTTGCGTGGCGAACGTGCCCATACCACCATTATCCACCAGAGCAGCAAATCCACCGTCATCGCCAAAGCCACCACAGAGGATCGCCGCTTTGAAGGATTCCTCACTTCACATGCATATGGCCATGTTCTGGCAGAGATTGCCAAACGTGACACGGTCCAGTTCCCCAGAGAAACTGCAGCACCAGCGCCATCAACCGAGGGGCCACTGACAGTCACAGATGACTCATGCACATGTGCATTTCCGTGTACATTTCGTTTGCCATGCCGCCACATTCTTGCCCATAGAGAGATGAGCTGCAAATCATCATTTGACGCTGACCTGGCTGACAAGAGATGGACTGCATCATACAGTATGTCCTCCGTGGCTCCAGTGAGTGCATGCAACATTTCATCTATGACATCTGCCATCCCCCCGACGGCTTTGACGGCACACCAGAAGTACAGACAAGCTATGGCAGTTGCTGCTGACCTTTGCCAGTTTGGCTTCAGAAGTAGGCATGGGAGAGTTCTGCGAATGGCTCAACATTCTCCGGAACTTACGGGCTGAAGGGACAGGCAGAAAGTCTGCAGCCGTCGCAGAAACCGTCCCCACGCCTGCAGCCGTCACAGAAACCGTCCCCATGCCTGCAGCCGTCACAGAAACCGTCACACAAATACACCGTCACAACACTTATACTGAGAATGACACTCTTCAAACAGCGACTCATTTCATCTCCAAAGTGCCCGACGTCTACGTTTGTGACGTCATAGTTTTACGTCTACCTGCCACGTGATGTACTCAAAACCAATCAC
>JAODUO010002021.1:12500-43123 GCA_025642075.2 Ridgeia piscesae | reverse complement strand
TTGTTTTACAGTGTACCGGGTCACGCGATTGTTACATCGTCAAATTGACGTTAACACATAATGAGTATCATCGGAAACACATTTCTGTGTTGATGTTTAAGTTTGAAATCAACCATTTGAGTAGATGTATTTTTTCGTTTTCCATTTCAAGAAAGTTTTGTGCGACAGAAATACTTGCTACGCGATTCACACATAGTCATCGTCGAGGAGAGAAATTTCAGAACTTGCTCTCGAAAAATTCTACGGATGACAGACACTCCAACGATCACAAGCAATTTGTAATTCAGCTGGTAACGTGAGTCCATATCGGAGCCAACCGTTTTGAAGAAGTTGTGTTTACTTGTAAGAGGTTTCCTCGAGGCAGATGATGACGTTCGGGATTAGCGTGATGTTTCATCTTTAAATTTCAATCAGGTGTGGTGCACTAAATATTGACGATATGGTCTGGTTGGGATTATTACTAACACTAACCCTACTAACCATAACTTACTAACTGTACTCATTATCCTAACCTTAACCAGGACCGTAATATTTGCATATATTTAGTGCACCATACCGGTTAGGTGTATTTTGAGATGAAACATTCGCATATCCTTCATTTTCAATGATATCGTGGATTTTCATGGTTTTGTTTTCGGATGGAATTCTGAGATTGATCTATTCTTAATGTGGATGTTTCTTTCACATTCGTTCTTGTCGATAAGTCTTATTCCTACTGACTGTGGCAAAGGTGGTTTAATTATTTCAGTACTTTGGCCAACGTTTTCTCTTTCGTGATTGGTCGGAACGATCGTAATTTCTGATACGCTATATTTGAGGATGTTCTTTTAAATGTCACATCCTGAGGTAAAATTTTATTTACCCATGGATGCACAGAGCGGTGCACATATTTGCAAATACGCATATTTTGAAGATATAACATTGGCTCTGTCCGTTTGTGTTTTATCTGCGCGAAAGATCCTATATTCTTCAATTTCAGCGGTGATATCGTCCACGTGTGGTTTCAGTTTCTTCTTCGACGCTAACATCAATTGTTTGCAGTTGTATGTCTTACGCATACAATGCGCAACCTTACATTACTTTATTGGACTGGCCGGAGATTTATGTTACCCTTGCTTGATATTTCTGGCGCGTTTCTGTTGTGCTTTTTACATTACTTTATCGGGTTAGATTTGACAGCCATGATTTTTCTATTGAGTGTGAGTCGCTCCTAGCTGCTGGCCCTTTACCCGTACCAGGTGATATTGACATTTCTACCGTGGATGTCACAAATCAATTCAAAAAGTGTAAGGCTAATAAAGCTCCTGGTCCAGATGGCATTCCAGGCCGCTTACTTAAAGAGTGTGCAATTGAGTTAGGTCCGGTATTTCAGCCACTGTTTAAACAGTCTGTGGATATAGGTGTGATTCCAACCATCTGGAAAACGTCTGTAGTGGTACCCGTCCCTAAAATGTCATTACCGTCAGAGTTAAACCACTTCAGACCTGTGGCCCTAACGTCCATCGTCATGAAATGTTTTGAAAGACTGATTTTGTCTCACATTCTCCCACATGTTCAATCTCAACTGGACCCATATCAATTCGCTTACCGTTCCAGAAGAGGCACTGACGATGCAATAGCTTGCCTTTTACACAAACTATTTGAACACATAGAGACAGCTGGCAACTATGCTCGAATCTTATTTATAGATTTCAGTTCAGCATTTAACACAATACAAAGGCATGTCATGATTGATAAACTACAGAAACTAGAAGTTCCAGCCGCACTTGTTCACTGGGTTTTCAATTTCTTAAGTAATCGCCCGCAGTGTGTTCGAGTGGGTGACATAAAGTCACCAGTGCTTGTTAGCAACACAGGTGCGCCTCAGGGTTGTGTACTGAGTCCATTTTTGTACACCTTGTATACAAATGACTGTCGTAGTGTTGACTCATCTACCCAATTTGTGAGGTTTTCTGATGATACAGCCATGCTCGCTCTTTTGAATGATTTTGCCTCATACCAGTCATATCTTTCTTCAGTGGTACGTTTCTCTAGTTGGTGCAGTAACAATTTTCTGCATCTGAATGTTTCCAAAACGAAAGAAATGTGCATCGACTTCCGTCGTAATAGAACTGTCATTAGTCCTATTGTCATCAACGGTGAACCTGTGGAACAGGTTGATTCATTCAAATACCTCGGTGTTATATTAGATGAAAAATTGTCATTTACAGAGCATGTTACAGCCGTGCAAAAGAAGTCTCAGCAGCGACTGCACGTTCTTCGAAAGTTACGAGCTTTCTATGTTGATCCACTACTTCTTCTACGCCTTTACCGTAGCATAATTGAGCCTCTCTTAACCTACTGCACCATTTGTTACTACCCTGCTCTTTCTGTGAAAAACCGTAACAGGCTTCTGAAAATCTCACATGTTTCTGCCAAGATCATTGGTTTACCTACACCAAAGCTCTCCGAAATAATCGACCATGCAATTTTGAAGAAAGCTCGAGCTGTCGCTACTGAGTCTGATCACCCGCTCTCTACGTTCTTCCATGTACTTCCGTCTCAAAGGAGATACCGTTGTATAAAATGTAAAACATGTCGCTATAGCAGGAGTTTTGTGCCGGTGGCCATTAGAATGTTGAATGCTAAATGAGTCATATTGATGTCACCCGATTGAATTGTTCTTGTAGTGTATACATCTGGAAATTCATTTGCATTTTGTTGAGACCATCCCATATATTTTAGATGTGATCATGAGTTGTAAAATGCATATCCTTTTTAAGGACAATAAAGTAAAGTGAAGTGAAGCTGGGGACGTCAATTGGTTTTAATACTTTTAGCACGATTCTTTTGTCTTTCGTAATTTCTTAGGTCATTTACAGAAAGTATTCCAGAAATATCTTAGTTACTAAGCGAAGAAGCCTACTTGTCGGAATGATTAGATTTCATCGTAAGCTAATTTCAGGATGTTCCCCTACAGTGCAATGTGTGCCATGCAATACATCGACGACATCGATGTCAACAAATTCGTTTTCCTGGTTTGCTGGTAACTACTCTGACCGATGTTATGTTTTATCGGAGGGCATTTTTAGAACTTTCTTTCCGCAAATGGTAGGATTGACAACACGATAAATATGCAATGAAATATACGTGAAGTCTTTCATGCAGATGCTAGTTTCCACCTGTCAGTAACAGCCAGATATGCGTTTATGGATTACACCCCAAAACACAAAAATACACAAACCATAAAATAGTTAATACAATTCTGACAGCCATGCAACACAATGATATTAACGATATCAACGTGATTAAAGAATTGTAATTGTGTGGGTAATTGCTAATTTGGTATTCGTTTTTTACGCAAACTATACTGAACGATGCTTGCTTTTACTTGCAGGACATTTACAGATCTCTCATTAGGAACGCAGTATGGATGACAGCATGAGTGCCATGAAATATACTGACAGTGCACATCATCGAGGTAGAACGTCAATGTTTCCAAGTCAGTGTATGAGCGTCAGAACAAACCGTTCTGAAAAATGTTATGTTCTTTTTCAGAACTTTCTCTAGTAGCACATTTTCATGCGGAAGTATATTATGTAAAATTGGATATGTTATCTGCTGTCAAAACAGAGAATAGGACATAATTCTGATTTGCGATAGCGTTTATTTGTTTACTAGATGCCGCAATTACAGAGCTTTTAATCTACACCAAATTCGTCATTCTGTTATAATTATAAATTCGTTTCAGTATATATTTCCATTAAAAAATCACATGGGGAAATTTGGCTACAATCATACTGAGATAATCGTGATTTAAACGTTTCAATTAGGTATTTAACATTCTTTTTTGATGATATAGCATTCACATAAAACAATCATTGAAAGTGTTTTGCTTAAATGAATATGACATTGTATGAAAACGCATTTTTTTCTTCAAAAACGTCCTCCTTTTTCATCGTCTTCTTCTTCTAGTTCTTCATCTTGTTCTTCAATTGATTCCCCTCTTACTCTTCTCCTTTCTCACCTTCTTCTTCCTTGTTATGTTTTCCTGTCGTTCTCCTCCATTATCCACTGTTTCCTCTTTTATCTTCAAACGGCCTTTCATTTCCGTCTTCTTCTCGGTCCTCCTATCTTTCGGTTTTCCTTTCTTGTTCAATGTTCTCCCTTGCTCGCTCTTTATCGCTCGCTCGCTCGCTCGCTCTCTCTCTCTCTCTCTTCTCCGTCATCCCCATCTTCGGCTATCCATTCCTCTTCCTCTTTCTCTTGTTTCCTTCTCTTGGCTCCTCTCCTTTATCCTCTTATTTCTCATCGCGGTCTTCCTCTCGTTCTTCATCTCATTCTCCTTTTTCGTCCTATTGTTCTAGTTCTTTCTCTCCTTTTTATGATCGTGCTTCTCCTCTTTCCCAATCCTTCATCTGTTAGTCTTCTTTCCCTTTCCTCTACTTTTATTTTACCAATTTTTCTTAATATCGTTCTTTCTCTCTGTTCTCATTTCTTCCTTTTCCCCTTCATATCTTTCATCTTATCATTCTTCTGTTCGATATCCCCCTCTGCCTTCATCTCCTTCTTTTTTCTTCCACTCTTTCTCTCTCTCTCTCTCTCTCTCTACTTCTTTTTCGTGTCCATGCGGTCCTTCCTCTAGTTCTTTATCATTCGTCCTTTACTTCATCTGATATTTTGTATTTTTTCTTGTTCGTCCTTCCGTTCTCTTATTTTATCTCTTATGTTTTCTTTCTTTCGTGTTTCCTCTTCATTTACTTCTCCTGTGCCTTCCTCCTTTCCTTCTCATTATCTTTTCCCCACTCCTTCCTATGTATTCTACGCCTTCTTTCTCCTCTACTTCTTCCCTTGTTCCTCTCATACTTCGTTTTCCATCACATTCTCCATCTGCACTTTATTACACTCCTCATTTCCCTATCCTTCCTCTTGTTCTTCCACTCCTGCCTTTCCCTCTTCCTGTCATGCTTCGTTCTTCCTCTCCTTCCCTTCCACATCATCACAATCCTTCTCTTGTTCGTGCTCTCTTTCTACATATCTTTCCTACATACATTTTCGTCTCACTTTTCCTCTCCATCTTCCTTTGTTTCTTTCTTACTGTCGACTATTCTCTGGTTCTGGTTCTTATTATTCTCTCTCCTTTATCCTATCATTCTTCCACATGTTCAGTCAGTTTGGTCTTACTACGAGTGTCCCATCCCACAGCAGTGTTGTTGTCTCCTTTTCGCTAAATGTATGTTTTGCTGACGTTATGTCTTAAGTTGTATTGCATAGTTCACACTATGAGAACTGTTATATATGTCAGGTTTCATGTTTATGTGCATATAGCTATACTATATTTTTCACAAAACCTGTATTTAGTTAAATGCCGTTGAATAAATCAAATTATCCTTATCCTTAACCATTTGTTCATCCTACCCTTCCTCTATGTAGTTATCTTCATTCCTTCTCATCTTCTCCATTTTCCTCTTCTTATCTTATTCTCATTCTTCGTCTCGTTCTTCCTCTCTTTCTTATGCTCTTTCCAATTCTTCCACTTGTTCGTTATCGGCTTCCTATATTTATTGAAGTTTTTGTTTCTATCCTTCCTCTCCTTCTTCTTTGCATTCCTTTCTCTTGTTCTAACTCCATGTCTTCCTCCAACTCTTCCTCTTGTTTTTCATGTCCTTCCTTTCGTCCTTCCTCTCCTTCGTTTTCCCCTTCTTCTCGTTCTTTATTTAATTCTTCCTCTCATTCTTCTCGTTGTCCTGTACTTCATCCTCTCATCCATTCTTTCCTTCCTTTCTTCTTCTCTTTCGTCCTATCTTGCCATCTTCTGCTCCCTCCGTTTCTTCTTCTCCTTCTCTTTTCATCATTCATCCTTCTCCTCCATCTTTCGTTTCTCTCCTTCCTTTTGTTCTGTACATCGTTCTTCCTCTCGGCCTGTCATTCCTTCCACTCCTTCTTCCTCGCCTTCTTCCTATCCTTTTAATCTCCGTTTCCCTCGCCTTCACCCCATTTTTCTTATTGCCACCTTCGTTGTCTCATTCTAGCTTTTGTTAATCCTATTCTTCATCCTACCCTTCTTCCATTCGTTTTTCCTGTCATTCCCTCCATTGGCCTATCACTCTTCCCCTCATGTAAGCGTACGGGTCTGCCCCACTATTTCGCTCATTATTAGTACGAGGAGCATCCGGGTTGGCTTAAAACTAAGCTTGTCGTAAATATTTTGTAGAACGCCACGTTAACGTAAAACCATGAAAATGTTCCGTCAAACTACGAATAGAGGCACATAACTTTGTTTACGCTGTTTCTTGTCCGTTAAGACAGCAGATAACATAACATTTGAATGTCGGCGCCAACACATTAATTATGTTTTGTTTACTTATAGGTCATTTAGCATTTTTGCAGAGCGGTTGTTATATGTATTTGCCACGGTACAAGAACTCATCTACGGAAAGAAAAAGTCGTCTTTCAGTTAGGGTTATTTTCGAAGCCGTTGCCTGGAATTCCGAAAGAAGCTAAGTTTTCTCATAGAACAATACATCGCTTAAAGAACAGTTGGCCGTGGGAACGAAACATACTGAACTGCACGACGTTTGTTGTTCTCGCAGGTCTGCCTTAGAACGTTCTATTAATACATGGCACAGTTATTAGTACCAGCTCCTCGCAATAGGTATACGTCATCTTAAACATACTGTTTGTATTTCTGGCAAGCTTAAGTTTCCTGGGCCATCATCGGGACCAACCATTCTGAAAGATAAGCGTGTGTCATTCTGTGTCAACACGTGCATCACTTGGTGTTCAGATGCCGTACACAAAATAGTTGTCTTTCTCTCGGATGTAGGCTAATAACTCCCACAAGATGTTATTATTGATAGCAGCTCATTTCCACAATTTTCTCTCGAAGTACCGTGTAGATACAAATAAGAAAGCGGAAGTAGGTTTGCAAGTTTGTAGCTGAGCATCGAGCGAAACTACTCAGGACTAGGAGGACTTAATTGGTTTTCTTCTTTTCAAGAGGAATATTCTGAATAAAATCACGGACATATACCGGAACGCAGACACAATAAGTTCGTCTTTCTGGCGGTTCTGTTGTCAATTGAGTGTGGAGGGTCGAATTAGCCAATTATACTGAATCATTTTGCATTTTCTCAGAGTTACCTTTCTGATTGTTCACATTTGCTGAGTAAGGAACAACAGCAGTCTCTCGTCCTCATGTTTAGCTTAGCTTCAAATAAGCATCTGGATGTCGTTCAAACCTAATGCATATTTTTGTATAGCGCACCATAAGGATGATATCATGGCTAAATTGCATCCCTTTAAGGCGTGATTCTTCTTCCAGTTACCAATTTTCAGAACTTCCTCTCTAAAAATGTATGGACGACAGAAACTCCAACGATCACAAGCAATTTCTTCCGTTCATGCTATTGATTTTGTGAGAGACAAAGGCAGTTTTTCTTCCTTATTGCTTGAAGGCTTTGTCATATATATATATATATATATATATATATATATATATATATATATATATATATATATATATATATATATATATATATATATATATAGGCGCTGGACTGTCGCTAATTTACTCGTGTTTTTTGGCATAAGTCTCAGGCTGCCTAGGCGTGTTTCATAGTTAACATATTAGAATGGTTTGTTTTGCAGTGAACTGGGTCATGCAATTGTTACATCGTCAAATTGGTCGGTTGTTGGCACACAGTGGGTATCATCGAACGCAGACTGTTCGTCTTTCAGGAGGTCGAAATATATTTCAGTGTTGATGTTGGTAGCCTAGGATCGAAAGTAAACATTTGAGTTGATGTATGTTATTGTTTTTCATTCTTCCAATATTCTACGGATGACAGTCACTCGAACGGTCACAAGCAATTTGTATTTCATAATATGGTAACAGGAGTCCAACCGTTTTGAACGAAGTTGTGTTTACTTGCGAGAGCTTTCTTCTTAGCAGATAATGATATTCAGGATTAGCGTGATGTTTCATCTTTAAAATATCAATCAGGTGTGGTGCACTAAATATTGGCGATATGGTCTTGTTGGGATTATTACTAACACTAACCCTACTAACCATAACTTACTAACCATACTCATAATCCTAAACTTAAACGGGACCGTCATATTTGCAAATATTTAGTGCACCAAACATGTTAGGTATATTTTAAGGTGAAACATAACATGTCAATCATTGACATCAGTGCGAAGTGAACTTTGCTTGACGAACTTCGGAAGACAGTTACGCTTTCAGGGATTTGTTGTGTATTCTCCAACTGGTACTTGTCAAGACAAATCGTGAGCTCACTTCACCGTTTCAGTCTTTACAATGATTACGCACGTCTTTAGCGCACACGTTTGCGGTTGTCCTTGTGATGTCCACGACATTGTCGAATGTAAATAGCCTAAGTTATAGCAACTGACGCGATGATGCTGATGAGCAGATAATGTTGATGCAGGTGTAGCCCTCTTTAGCCCTCCCTTTAGAGGAATGTTCAGGACTCGACGTGCGGATTACATGAGAGAAACCTTTATAAACGACGTTCTTATTCCCATAGTGTCAACAATGGAGCATATTGCTAGTGTTCCTGCCATAGCAGAAGGCATGTTATTGTATTTTCTTCGTAGAATTTGTTTTTAATTCGGACAATGAATATCAGTTGTAATGTGTCGATCGTGCTTTTTCGTGCAAGAAAATTCGCGTGTCGTTCATTTTCAATGATATCGTGGATTTGCATCGTTTTGTTTTCAGATGGAGTTCTAAAATTGATCCATCCTGTTATTGATTTTTCTTTCACATTCTTTCTCTTCGACAAGCCTTATTCCAACCGGCTGTGGCAAAGGTGGTTTAAGTATGTCAGTACTTTGGCCAACGTTTTTGTGATTGGGCAATTCTCAGAAAGTGTTGTTGAAATAGCACGCACGTCAAAAAACGTCAAATATCAGCGAACAGTGACGTTTTTCTTGCAGTTGAACATGTGTTGTGAAATTAGGTGGTAAGCGTATGGTCGGAACGAGGGTCTTTTCTGGTACGCAATAATCGAGGATATTCTTTTAAAGGCCATGTCCTGACATAAAATGTTACTGGTGTGAAAAAGATGATGATTTAATATTTATTCCGGTGTGGATCTACCATTGCGAGCGTCTCCCTGTTCTTCGGCGATGATCTCTTCTGAATGTGGTTTCAATCTGTTCAATATGGCCTTCAGCATCTCTTTGCTCGCATGGCTTATCAGGCCGATGGTTCGGTAGTTTTTATAATGTCGTGGGTTACCTTTCTTGTCGAGTGTAATTACCAATGGTTATGTCTACGTTGCTGACTACATTCCAGTATGCCATAATTTTGTGTAGCTGTTGGTGAGGATATCTATCACAGTTTCTTCTCCAGTCATTATCGGTTCTGCTGGGATGTTGCCAATCCTGCAGCTTTTCCCGTCTTCGACGATCTTATATTGATGTGCATTTCTTCACTAAAATCGTCGTTTTTGTCTGTTTAGAACAAACGAGGTTTTTTCATGCGTTTAAAAAAATAGATTATGGGTAACTAGCAAGAAGAAAGTTTTGCATTATATCGTATTTTCTTGTCTTCTGTTTCTCAAATTGTTCTTGAGTTACTATGTGGATGGCATCACGTGTACAACGCAATGCACTGGTATTTAAAAAAGCAGATTTTTACCTGAAAATGGGTATAAATATGTAGGTCTGATTTGTGAATACCACGAAGAAAGATGGACAATGCCCGAACGATGTGCATATATATCCTTATGGTTTCTCCGAGGGTTCCGTGCTCCATCTATACTCTTTCAAGCATAAACAGATAACCTGCGAAGTATTTCGCTAGATGCGCAATAAGAATGACAATGCGTATACAGTACCACTTATGAGACTACGTGCATAACATAACAGAGGAAATTTTTCGGTCAGGCGGTTATTGATTTCTTGGTAGTGGGCACATTTTTAAGAACGTTTTTACAGCGCTTTGTGCTGTTGGAACAGCGCTATATAAATTAAATGTCACGATTATGGTTATGGTCGCTTTTTTTCTCTTCAAATGACATCTCGTGTCCATTGCGACACGCAGACATTGCTTTACGTGAAAACAGATTTCTACGTCGCAGAGTCCTGAATAATGTCTGGAATAATCGTTTCGAGCGAGGTTGTAAAAAGTTAATATTTCATTGTTCATCTTTTTGGAGTGTCTCTTCAAGCGCCCACACACTGATTATAATATTACGTGTAATCACACGGTTTTTTCCAGGTGGAAGTATGTTTCTATGTCAGTAATAGAATTCCTATGTGAACAACGTAGTTTATCTGTCATGGAATTAACGCTACCTAGTGTATAAATAATAATACGACGGCTGTGGTACGCACATTATTACAATTGGATAGGCCCTACCACTATATTGTTTTCTAGTGATGTTACACATACGATATCATATTACGCTACTTAAAGGGCACATTTAATATGGCATGAAATGCACTTTCACGAATACCCTGTAAATCCCTACAAGAACTGGCAATATTCATACAGAAATTAATAATAAATATTGAAATGCAGTACATCATAAATTAAATATCACAATCACTTGGTCATTTATTTATTGAGGAATTGCATAAATCAAGAACTTGGACCATATTATTAATGAAAATATTACGTATATATTATGTGTGTCTGTCATATGTATTAACATTTCTCGGAAATATCAACGCTACAGCCACACTAGATTACACGTCCCCTATCCAGCCGGAACATTGATTATGAAAGCATTATACACAGACATTCGCCATTGTGACGCTCACGATCATAATTATTTACTTTAAAAAATATGTTGTCATTGTAGCAGTAATACCAACTATTTAGTATACGTTTATATTATTATTTATTATAATTATGGTCATGGAAACAAACTGGATAGTTCTGTGTGTGCAACTTGTAAAACAAAAATGCAGAATGGTATTTGTTCGTCTTCTTCATAATTAATGTTTGTCAAACATAGTTATTTATGCCACGTAGATATATATTATCTTAACTTTTAAATGGGCTCGGCATTATCAATAGCATTTTAGATCTGATTTAGGTTTTAGGTTGGATTACTTGTCTGTAATACTCTAAGACTTAATCGTGGAAATAGCGTCAAATTCACTGTCAGTATAGTCCTATAATTCCGTGTACAGTCCATTGTCAAAATTACTGACGCACGTAAAAATGCACGTCTTTTTCACGTACGTGACACAAGCTCCTACACATGCACGCGCGTGCGCAGACCAAAATGGCACATGAAAGCTTTAAATTACTAACGAGACACATTGACTAATGAAGAGTAACATAAAGTAACGCTGCCACCTAAAGAAACCCTTAAAACTCTATATCATGCAAATATGTTAGCATGCATTTTGTAAGTTAATGTTACATTACATATGTGTGTTAGTTAGCATGTGTTTTATAAGATGTATGTTACCCAATGAATATTTTTCAATATGTAAATAATACATAAGCTGCCATGGTTTTTCATGTTAAACTGTCCATATACAATAATTCATATTATGTATAATTATTTGAGAAGTTTCATTAACTTTTAGCTGTCTCCACCAGAAAGGAGTAGCTATAATTTTGAAATGTCTTAATCAAATTAAATCTTCGTTTTCAGCAGTCTTCAAGTAACGATTTCCGGAAGATGATGATACAATACATTGGTTTCTTGGTGTCGCCATCAGTTCGACCCCGCCAGATGGCAGCAGTGCCAGCACATAGTCCTTAGCCATTGAACTCATTAATCAATTAGTCCTTAGCCATTGAACTCTATTAATCAATTGTGTCTGTAAAACCAATTCAGATAAAACATGAATAAATGTCCTTTACATTTTTATAAGTAGTGTTCCTATTATAGAAATCTAGTAACTTTATCAAATTGTTCGTTGAATAAAATAAAAACAATTAAGTATGGTATCACATTTTACTCATATCTATATATATATATATATATATATATATATATATATATATATATATATATATATATATATATATATATAGCTGAGGGAGGTAACATGTGCTGCCACCTGGAGATTATGTAAGCACTAACTTTAAATACATGTATACACTGTAGATAGGACGGTACGTGTGTGTGTGTGTGTGTGTGTGTGTGTGTGTGTGTGTGTGTGTGTGTGTGTGTGTGTGTGTGTGTGTGTGTGTGTGTGTGTGTGTGTGAGTGTGTGTGTGTGTGTGTGTGTGTGTGTGTGTGTGTGAGTGCGTGCGTGCGTGTGCGCATGCTCGTGCGTTGTTGTACGGATGAGTGTATGCGTGTTTTTCTGCATGGGCGAGTGCGCGGATACACATCATGAATGCGTACATGTGAGAGATGTGGTTGTGTTTGAAGTGTGGTTATTTGCATTTTGTGCAAAACATTGGAGTGGGATTGTGCATGTGGTTTTACAAGTGGATGCACTCTGATTTGAAATCATTGCATTATATTACACATTTAACATGTACACCAATGTATCTTATTTTATTAATATACGTTCGAAACTTATACTAAGTTATTTCCTTTCGAAATTAGTGTGCTGCTCTGTCCTGCCATACGACCTTTGTGCCACTAATTGTCAGACGCTGTATTGTTAGTTGATTAGACCGCGGGTGCGGTATTACGTAACATTGGCAGAGCTTACCCACAACTCCGGAGCCGCGCGTATTGCGTAACTCCTCTGTCTTCTGCATTGCAGGATGCTCCCACTTGCCAAGTTAGGGTATACTGTCAGTACGTAGATGTACGCCTGATGTACGTACGTCTATATATGTGTACTTTTAGAGTTTGTTTAACTTTGAATGGAGAGTATTTCATCTTATTTCTCAATTATACTTATTGTGAAAATTCCATCCTGATTCGCGTTGTATAACATATATGTTATGACTGAGATATCTCCCTTATGATGGACTATTCCATTGCAGGAGGAGTGGTGATCACTTGGCGCTGCTACACTGGTTCTAGTAGTCTTGCATTCTGGAGAAAATAGTAGGGGCGATGCGGTTGCAGACGATCTGTTTGTCAAGCCTGCGAGTGTGGTAACATATTAACGATTTGAAACACCTGACATTTACCAATCACGGACGTTTACCAATCACAGATGTTCACCAGTCATGGATGTTTACCAAACACGGACGTTTATCAATCATGGAATTTACGTTTAACTGGAACTATTCATACAGTACAACGTGGCTATTCAGAAGACGTTAGTGCAAAATTGCACAAATTGCGCTTACTCACTTGTGGATAATATTAACCGAGATGTAAGGTTTGTTAATGTAAACAGATTCATCTACCCGTGAACATGTTTACAACATAATGTAGCAAGTTTGTGGATTACGGTTATGTGAATGGACAGCATTTGAGATATGTTAACGTGTTGTCATCATGAGTCTTGTATGCATGTTCTGAATAACTTAGATGACATAAATGTCGCGTAGCATGATAACTTTTCTATGTTGTACTCTTATGATATGAATAGTTCATTATGTTCATGTTTGTCTTTAAATAATTATTGCTATTCGTATGCCACTGCTACCGACGATACGAATGTTTACGCCTTGCAATTAATTTATCGATAACAAGTTACATTGGACATTCCGATTCCCAAAGGAAGTGACGGGTGTCTGAATATGAACTTGTGTACTGTTGATTGCTGCAGACTATATATATTTTAATATATTGGAATAATACACTCTTAATACTTTTACTTTGTGTTACTGTAATACTTGTACTTTGTTTATCTTCTGTTAATAAACTGTGAAAACGCATTTTAGTTTTTGTTTCCAATGAGATCACAGTATAGAAACATTGAACCACAATATAGTACCATTGAATTCTAGATATCATGACACTGCATTCTTGACACCATTGAACGCAAAACGTTATCAGTAAAAAATTGTGCCTTTTGTTGAATCAGCATGCCGATATTATTATACATGTAACGTTGTTTATATATTATATAGGTAACTTTGTTTATATACTAATTAGCGAATGTTGCATCATTGACACCGTTTGAGTACCAATAACATTCCAACTTCCGTGATATAAATTAGCAAATAAACACATACAAGAAAATTTATGAAATGTTGCTAGTTTATAAAGTTTACATATATGAAAATTACCGTAACTCCGCTATTGGCACTTATCACCGTCCTCGAGAAAAAAACAGAAAACAAAATAACAAAAGAGAGGGTTCGGAGAATGCAGAGACACTGGAGCGCGACCTAGGTGACACACACACGGGTGTGCACTTCAGTCGGGGACATCACTTTGGTTGCTCCCAGACATAATCAGAATGAACTGACATGGCGCAAACTCCTCCCGACCTCCCACAGCTGAAGACTGGTACCCATAGGGCCCACTTACCCAAAGTTTCGGCAAGGGAGGGGAGACCTGGCCCCTAGACCGTCAACGGAACCCCATATCATTCTGGAAACAGTGGAACTGCAATTAACGATAGAGCACAATTTATATATATATCTACCAAACACCGTTCAGGTGGAATTGTGGTGTGTCCGTTCAAAATTTAAATCTTATATATCTACGTTCAGTGATCTCGAACATTTAATTAAGTGGTGCTATAACTCTGTTTAAATTATACTGCACCTGATGCGATTAATAAAAAGTCTCGATATGCATAACATTATTTTTTAATCCTTTGTATATTTTTTACATTCTGATATCTGCAAATTCATGGAAGCGGCGAGACAATCCGCAAGGTGGCGTTACGCTGCGGTTGCTTCCCAAAATCAACAACAACGTAAGTCACCTTCAAATATTATGAATTAAGGCGAAGTTGTCGATCGCTGGTGGCCTGTATTAATGTATGTAGTTGAGTCAGATGTGACCAAATAGAAAACGTAACAGTAGCTACGGAAAAGACGTTTATTTGGTTACGAAACAGTAAATATCATATTATCGCTCATATCACGGACTGCTGGACAGCCGAAGGGAACGTCATGGTTAAAGACAAAGCTGGACTCGCGTGCATTACTACACACACTGAGCTGCTTGCACATGAATGTGTGTGGAGGTTATAAATTGTATCGATCTCAAAAATGTGTTATCAGTGCTAAATTACAATTACAATTGCTAAAACCAATAACATTGATATGAAATCACAATAGTGGGTGTGATTATTCCACAACACAATGATAGTTTGGTCAACAATATTACTATGATAGATTACATTGAAGACTATTTACAAGGGTCAGCCAAGTCCTTGTCCTCTACTCGGTGTGATGTAGCGTCATATCCAATGTGATACCTATTTAATTTCCGTTAATACTAATGATATCATAACAATATACTTAAATGCGAGTAGGTTGAATACAAACTGTAATAATTTTTAGTTATATTCAAACAGTTTATATACCATTTGGTGTAAATGCTGTTTCAAAATGTTGTGTTGAAAGCAGCAACACTGATTTCCCTTGGTATATTTGTTTCTAGCTATGTAGGAAATGGACTGGTGATAATTGTACGAAATTACGTTAATTCATGTGAAGTAAATCTGTATCAATAATGTATGTCCTTGAATGTGTAGTAGTAGAATGTATAATATAATAATTAATTGTGTAAATGTCCAACAAACAAATAGATCAAATGAACGTTATAAATCCATAAAATACGCTAATCAAATTGATACAAAATGCTGAGGAAAAATACTATGGAAGACTATCAGATGATCAAAATCAAAACTATACAGAAACGTTGAGTAGGTTTGAACATACTTATAAATAAACGAAGATTGAGTTTTCCTACCGTGATTGTTTCGACACATGTGATCGGCAAATTACAAATAAGCATAGCAAATAGGTCTTATAATTTCTTTGCAAATATTGGTGAAAAACCTTGAAGTCATAATAATAAAAAATACAACGGTACGTATGGGTGGAACGTGTGCCAATAAAAGTAAGCATATTGTAAAGACAATATCTTACATTCAAATGTTTCAGGAATGTGTGTAGGTCTAATTTTGTGTATAATACACCGTGGCTACATCACGAACAAAAATCTCTGGTGCGTTTCACAGTTTATTAACAAAATACGTACAACATACAAGTACTATACTACATACATGTATGTAACAAAATACATCAGTACACGACATTATATTGTCCATACATCTAAACCGATAATCAATTACAAGAACTGTGTTACAATTGAACATGTAAAATAATGTATTCAAATGTCAGTTACATACAACGGAACTTATAGCGTCTTTTACAGCGAACAAGTTATGTTTAAAAACAAAGAAAGACAATATTGGCTGAAGCCATTCAACACAATGTTTTTGTTGTTGAATGAGACGTACTCTCCATAGTCCTCGTTTGCACTGAAATGGGCAATACAAACCAACATTCACACCAACAAATAACCAATGTTATATGAGCGAAACCATATAAATGTTAGATTTTCGTAATTGTTTCTGCAACAAATATCAATTCATCTGAATATTTGTATTCTTACCCTTCTTATAGAAAATGCTTACTCATTCGAGTAAGCACTGCTTAAGTGGATGACATCATATGGTACTCAGTAACCAAGTCTCAACATTTGATTGTGGATGAGCCACATATTTCTGAATGTCTGCAACTCTCTGATATTAGTAGTATTAAAGACCCACTCTTCATGTTGGGTACCCTCTGTATACATATATTTATATATATATATATATATATATATATATATATATATATATATATATATCAGAGATGAGTGAGTACAATACAAAATGTATTCGAGTACGATTACTTTGAACATGCATGAGTACGAGTACGAACTTGGTACTCAGAAAACAAATAATGTACTCAGTACGAGTACGATTACTTCAATAACGAGTACAGGTACGATTACTTTAAGTCTTAAGCATTGATTACTTTCATGATTACTTTAATGAATATCCTGTTTCTAACATAAAGGCGACTTTCGTGGAATCCCTAGGTGTCATTCTTGTTCTGTTGTTGTGTCACTAATGTTCTAACTGATTACTGCTATCCACTATCCAGGTGTTTGTTATTAATAATTAGACGACTTTCTCTGGTATTGGATGAATCATTTAATGCTGGATTAATAATTAAATTTATGGTTTCTGAATCAAATACAAATAGGAGGCATTTTTAAATTTCAAATACACATGATCAAATACATTACAATAACAACACTTCAAAACCAGGGGGCATATTCAAGAGTAGTATATCAGATGGGTCCAGACATGGGGTCAAATACATTTGTATTTGAAAGTATTTAAATACTTTTTAAAGTATTTGTGTTTGATGTTTAGGAATTAAAAGTATTTGTATTTAAATACTTTCCTAAAGTATTTGACTTGTTCAAATATTTTTTTGAAATACATTGTCAGTATCAACATTTCTTTTTCACTGCCAAACTGATTACCTTAATGCACTGCAACTTCACCCAACAGTGCTAATTACTGATGAAGACATTTAACAGCAGGCTTCCCCTGGCCCTGCAGTGACCACAACTTGTGTTTGCTCAGAGCCATAGGATGGACCTAACAGTGACCATAGGTCAATATCCCCTTTTGTTGTTTAGTCAGGCTTCAATTTGGCATCAGGTTATTCTGGTTTCCTGGCTGACTTTGAAGTTGAGCCTTCCTCACAACATCCTAGCAATGATTAACAGTGTCTCTTCTGAGGGCAACATAGGCATTTTATTATGGACCTCCTGGCTTAACATACAAACAATATATTTTGGCCTTTAACTCTTTCAGTCAGTTGTCACTGTGATGCAGTTAGCATTAACAATACTCCCTAGCACTGGTCTGCCTGTCATCATATGAGCAAAACACTAATTATGCCTATAAACTAGATGTCTCAATATGTGTTGCTTTTCTTTTACCTACATAGTAATATATGAATATATATATATATATATATATATATATATATATATATATATATATATATATATATATGAATATATATGAACAAGTATTTGAAATACTTTTCAATGTATTCCTATTTAAATACATTTATATTTAAAAAGTATTTGTAATCCCTCAAGAATATTTGTATTTAAATACATTTCAATGTATTTGACCCCGTGTCTGGATGGGACAAACACAGAATGGTTGTGGATTTAGACAGGTTTACAGTTTGCACTTAATTAAACATAATAGACAGGGATTTAGCAGCTAACCGCCCAGACCCAGTCAGGATTGTGGATGTTGGAAATATGACCAGTCATTCACACCATACTGACAGAGCAAACAGTACAGGTGGGGCTGTGGCATGGCTTCTAAAATTACAAAGCAAGATGTTAGGGGATGCTTATCTCCTGCAGTGCTTCCCAGGGACTATCACAATATAACTTGTACTTTGTACTAAGCAGGATGGTGAGGAGATGTTGCTTCTCTGGGAAGAGAAGGTATTAATTAGGGAAATCTGACTGAATATTTATTTAACTGAAATGCTCAACAGTAATAGAAAATGAATACCTTGATTATGATTACATTTATTAGATTACTTCTCATATTGCCATTTTTATATGTCTAATATTATTTGCTTGCAACTGTTCATATGAAAAAATTAATCGTGAGAAGTAATCTGAGTACGATTACATTGGTAATGTACTCGAGTACGAGTACGATTACTTTCCTTCGTACTCGAGTACGAGTACGAGTACTCAAAAAGTACTCGTACTCGAGTACGAGTACAGTACAAGTACAAGTACAAGTACAAGTACAAGTACAAGTACAAGTACAAGTACAAGTACAAGTACAAGTACAAGTACAAGTACAAGTACACGAGTACGATTACTCCATCTCTGATATATACCCATGCCATGACAGATTAGTTAACACATACACATGCAATGAATATTATTACTACATACACACAATGAAATATTCAACGCACCACGCACGCACGCACACACACACACACACAACGCACACTAGTTAAAACACTCACACAATGAAAGATTAGTTAACGCACACACAACATACATAATGAAAGATTAGCTAATTCACACACACACAGTGAAATATTAGTTAACACACATGCAACAACAATCAGGTAACACACATACACAACACATACATGCAATGACAAAGTAGTTAACACACACGCACACGCACACGCACACGCACACGCACACACACACACACACACACACACACACACACACACACACACACACCTAACACGCTAACACGCTAACACGCTAACACGCAAACACACACGCAATGAAAAATCAGCTAATCCACATGCAACGATAGACTAATTGACATACAAACAACATATACACACACAATGAAAATTAGTTTGCATACTTGCAACAAAAAATTAGTTAATACACCCATCCAATGAAATAGTTTATGAACAAAGAATGTACTGAAGTACAATACGTGGTTAGTACCAACACCGGAAGTACAATTACCATGCTACAGGAGTACTCATTATTCATTCGTTGCTACTATACAACAAAACTTACTCTTGATCAATACTTAACACATTTAACTGTGAAATAAAATGAGCCACATTTCCCCACACGAAACAGGAGAAAATGTTATTCCAAATGTGACAGAGTTTTGATACTTGCATAAAAATGTAGTTCTACGTATTCGTGCTACAATGGTTCGTGAAATTACATGCCTACCAAAGGTTCTTTGTCAAAAATACATTTTAGTGCTTGTGTACAGTTCTTTGTACAATATTTACAGAGATGGTCCTTTATATATAATGCCTAAGTGTGTAGCCCAAAAAGAAACAATAATGATAAGCTTATTCTAGTTGAAAAGAAATAAATTGTTATGCTCAAATTAACCAATTAACTATATTGAAGTATCCATGATTATAGTAAACTAATCCTCATTCATTAGCTGTCACTAGTATCTCAAAAGTGGTGAACGACATCTTAGTAGGACATGCTTCTGTAGATGGTTAACACACATGCAATGAAAGACTAGTTACCACATATGTAATAAAAGGGTAGTTCAAAACACATGCAATGAAAGTTTAGTTAACACATGAATAAACACACAAAACACACACTGAAAGATTTGCTAATACACACACATATACACACCCACGCAATGAAATATGAGTTAACACACATACATACAATGAAAGATCAGTTAACACACACACAACATACACAATGAAAGATTAGCTAATACACAAGCAATGACAGATTAGCTAACACACATGCAAACACACCACAACACACACACACACACACACACACACACACACACACACACACACACACACACAACACACATATGCAATGACAAATTAGTTAACACACGCACGCACGCACGCACGCACACGCACGCACGCACGCAAACACTCACAATTGCACACATGCAATGAAAGATCACCTAACCCACATGCAATGATAGATTAATTAACATACAAACAACACAAGGAAACATTAGTTTACACACATGCAATGAAACATTAGTTAACACACATATGCAATTAAATAGATTACAAATAAAGAATGTACTCAAGTATATACGTGATTAGTAACAGCAACGGAAGTACAATTACCACGCTGCAGAAAGTGATTCGTTCGTTGCTACTACACCACAAAACTTGCTCTTGACCAATATGTAATATATTTAACTGAGAAATAAAATGAGCCGCATTGCCCTACACGAAACAGGAGACAACCTCATTCAAAATGTAACAGAGTTTTGATACTTGCAAAAACATGTAGTTCTACGTAATCGTGCTACAATTGTTCGTGAAATCACTTGCCTACCAAAGGTTTTTTATGTCAAAAATACATTTTAGTGCTTGTTAACAGATCTTTGAAAATATTTACAGAGATTGACCTGTATATATATATATACATATATACATATATACATATTACATATATACATATATACATATATACATATATACATATATACATATATAATATATACATATATACATATATATAATATTATACCCCCAAAATGGTAAGCTTAAGTTGGAAATATACAAGGAAATGTAATGGAGAAACAAAACCTGAATAGAAAACCTGAATATAGTCCAACACAAATAATTCCTGCAAAAACCTGCCAAGGCTACAGCAGAAAATCAATCTTACCAGGTAACTGATATTATATTAATTTTACACTTTCATTTTTGTCCTATATCTCAAAATTTTGTGGAGCAATGAGACCTATGGTTTGGAGTAGCACTGGTTATGGTGATGACCTCATCTGGACACAGATCATATTTTGTCAATACATTTTGACTGCCCCAAGAAGCACCCATTGTGACAAGGTTTACGTGAGGAAAACACCATGTGAACATGGCTATGCACACGCCTCAAACAGACGCTGTATTCTGTATTATTAAGCATGCAGAATGCTTAAAAAGATATTTCCTAATTGGTGCGTTCTAATGAGTGTGCACCAGTGCCCAAATATGGCGATACTTGTAATTTTCGTGACATGGCATCCACTGTTGGTGCTAGTGTATAAAGACTTGGTGTAAGACCACAATTAGTGACCATTACCCATTTGAAGAGTCTGTATGAAAATTGCATTTGTGTATGATCTATTTTAGCAGTTTTAAGTTGGATAGGATGGATCAGGTAACATGAATGTAGTAAGACATTATATCTTTCAAGAGATAACAATTAACACAAAACCCAACACCAGATTGTAATAACATTTACGAGTATCATGTTTGTATGGATTTTTCTGAAAAACAAAGTGATAAATTTCACAATGAACTTTCCACATGAGGACAGCTTATGTGTGCTGAGAAAGTTCAAAGAAAATATTTGCATTTATAAATTATCCATCCAACACAGGGTAGGTTTTGATGGCTGTCTATGTAAACTCTAACGAACTCTTTTCCAAGTAGGATATTCACACTTAATCAAATATTTGTGGTTGATGTGAGTTTAGAACAAGTTGTATAATGAGATAATTAATACTGGTAAAGGAGCCAAACAGGTGTACTGTGTGCAACCTACAATACGTTGTGGCCGGCAACCATCTCAGCAGGTGTGTCCGGATAAACAGTGCCAAAACACTGTAGCCTGGTATTAGATTACAATGCTATATCAGGTGGAAAGGAAACTATTTTTAAAGACACTAATAAAAGATATTGGATAAACCACTATTGGATAAACCACTAGTAAGTTTTAAAACTATGTGTAGCCCCTGTATCATGTATAAGTGTACATAGTCGCATAATGAAGTTATCTGGTGGCAGATGTTGACGCACCAAGGCCAGCCCTAAAAGCCTCTGGGCATGAGTTGGCCAATAGGCTTGTGGGAAGCCTATACCATTCTCTAACTGTTGCAAGGAAAAAGGAGAGGTGAAGGACAAACAGGTGGGCTGCCTGAGTTCTGGGTCCAATTTGTTGGAGCTAATCGTCTACGATGATGTCAACACGACCGGTGTTGATGTTGTGAATGAGACTAATGCACAGTATCTTGTGTATAACAACTCCAGGCATACTTCAATGTCAGATACTTTTAGAAATACTTTGTTAATGGAAGAAAACATTTTAAGTGAAATCTGGCGAAAACAAGCTTTATGCACATACAAGGTAGTTAGTAAAAATATCTGACTACCAGACTATGAAAAAACATGCTTTTTTTCAAAAACAATGTGCCAAATTGTTTTGTGCATAACATATATGAAGTTTCACTGGAACTATCTCTAGGAGTCACTTGGTGATCAATATGCTAGCAGAGGATATTGGTGAGTAATACGCTGCCACAGTATATACTAGGACTTTCTAAGGAAGTTATAATGTGACGAATTTAAAGAACCCAAGGTCTAAATTAATGTATACCACTTAACTGTTTTCAAATGTTGCTGTATTATAAAAAATGATATTACCGAACATTACCAAATGCCAGTAGTGGTGCAGTAGCAGGACCTTTGTACTTTCGGTTTTTAATATTGTGCTAAACATTGCTCCAGTTTATTTAACTATGTGAATGAGTATACATTGGTGGATATTGGTTTATGAATAATATGTGTGTATTAATTGTATCATGGCTGAATGCTTCCCAACGAAGTCGAGATGATGTTCGATTAAGCAGGTCTGCCAGGGAGTAAAGTGTTAAGCACTATGAACACTCCTGATGACTGGCTAATACGTTATTTAAAAACTTACCTTACCATTCCTTTCCATCGTCCTGCAGTACAATTACAAAGACATCCATCCGTGTCTTCAGGAATTTGTCCTGTTCAAATGTGTCTTCAGGAATTTGTCCTGTTCAAATGTACAAATTAAGTATCACTTATTAATCACGGAGTCGTGCCATAACCCTACTACTACCAATTACACTCCACCTTTATAGCTACCTTAAACCTTAACATTTCTTATCAATAAACTTCACCCTTAAGTTTTAATAGTTAGATGGTATCGATCTTCTGTGAAATATCTACAGAAATTCAGTCTCCAAAATTTTACTAACAACAAATTGCATAATATCTACAGAAAGTCACTGTTGAGCATTTTAGTCAAACAAAGTGAAAAACTGGTATGACATGATGTAGTGTTTTTCATAAGCATGTGACTATTCTTAGTTTTTCAAATGATTTGTACAAGTCAAATGCGAGTCAAAGAAAACAAAAATATGCAGTGAAATTAAATACTAATCTCCCGATACTAAGGAATCGGTTTTCTAGAAGAAACTTCTTCAATATAGAACCTACACTGGTCACTTTCTTACCAAAAGGATCAGGTCCAGTTCTTACCAACAACATGGCAGGCTCAAGGACATTGTGGAGAAGTGAGTATTCACTACCACGTTTATCTGCCTGATGGCCTCTCTTTTGTGACAGGAAACTTGCGTTCACACATCATGCCAAAGTCCTCACGTCTTGTCACTTCCCATGGTCCATATCTGGCCAAACAGAACACAATTATCTTATACTTTTGTGGTCAGTAATATTCAGTACTGATACAGCCACCGTACCGAAACTTGGTCATCAATCCCAGCACGCAAAGCACTACAAAGCCATTGCCCCCAGACTCCAGCAGCACCGAAAACGTCTATGACCATCGGTAAAATTACCCCTATCTCCCTAAGTGACACTGGGTGCGGTGCACAACAGCCACCCAGATGCCGCCCAACTAGGAGATACCGGCACGAGTAACGGATAAGCGGATTGCCGCGTTTTGAGAACAAATCTTCCCAGAATTCAGTTCACATCGGACATACCTCATGGTGGAAGTAGTGAAACTACAGCGACATTATAAGGACAAGCTTTCTCATGCTGAGATTATGGCCTTAATGCAGGCATACGGCCAAATATAAGAACTGTTACAAGGCCAATTGAAATCAACCTTGTCGAACAGGGACAGAAAAGGGATGGAGTGCTGTGACGGCAGAGGTCAACCCTCTATCGGCGACGTTGCGGAGTGTGGAGGACCTAAGAAAACTGACAATTAGCTCATTTTGTTTCTGTTGATAAATATTTTGAAGTAAATTTAAAATTGAATAACTTATTTATATAACTATTAAAATATGTTTTGCAGTGTTTTGAAATGCACTGAATGGAGTAATAAATTTGCAATTTGTTTCTTCATACTAATTAATTCAGTTAATTAGTTACTATTATCTAAGTAGTAGACAGACATAAATGTTTGTTTTGTAAAATGCCACAATGTCCATGAATATATGTTTATATAAACATACAATTTGTAAAAATAAACCTGCAATTGTGGTAAGATGTATAATTTAATAGTTATGTAATATTAATAAATTAATCAATATTCGTATACAGACCAATACAAAAACAAAAGGCCATAATGTCCATGATTATGAAGATAATTACACATATTATTATGCAATGTGTATAACTACATTAACAGAAAGTTACAAATATAAATTAATAAATAATATAATAATAATTTAATTCATTAGTCAATGTTATAATAAGCACGCCACTTTGATAGATCTACACGTCTTAGTAAAAGGTCATAATATCCATATTTATGAAGATATACATACTGTCACAATGAACAATCACATATACAGTAGTAATAAATGCAAAGTAACAAATCATTTAATAATAATAGCAATTAATTTTTTCAATATTTAGTAATTACCATTCAACATTGACAGACTGACATGTAAGTAAACACCCTTATGTTCATGATTATGAGGACAGTCGTAGAATGTATACAAGCAGTAAACCACTGCTGCCATTGATACAACGCGCTGTGAGTCACCCAGCTGCAGTTGGGGCTGCTTCGAGTTGTCCCAGAAAGTTCCGCCTAACTTGTGACATAACCCAGTTGGGTGTGTGTCATGCAACCGCTCCTACTGGCTACGTGTCACCTAGGTGTTATTTACCCTAACTTGGGTGTGATTTGGACTTGGGTGTGTGTCATGCACCTGGCCACTGGTCAACTAGGACTATGTGCAGGGTGTGCTAAGAATATCTGGGTCAAAAAAAGCCACCGAAAGAGGGTAAGTATAATGAAGATAGCAACGTACAACGTCAGAACTCTACTATGAGATGAACGCATACAAAAAGTCGAAGAAGAACTTAGGGAAATCAGCATCGTATTGGACGTTATCAGGATCAGAAGTCAGAAGACAAGAGGAATGTTTTAGTACCTTACAAAGCGGCCACCTATTATGCCATTTTAAGGCAAACAATGGCCAAGCAGGAGTAGGTTTTCTGGTAAACAGGAAATGGAATGACCATACAGTGAGGGTGAACAGCAAAGCAGAGTAGCAGAATTTGTTATGTGCATAACAAAGCGCTACAAACCAAATTTAAGAAATACAGGTATATATTATTTTGGGATCAATTATATTGATAATTTGGTATGATGTGTTTGTAACTGATCCCTTTTTATCATAAACTAATTATATTGCACACATCCTATGTTGCATTTTGTAACTCAAGCACCTACGAATTGTCACTGTCACATTCTGGGCATATTTGTCTACAGTACAACGAAAGACAAATTTGTTGGATGATGTCTGCTCTGAAAGATCAAACTTGTAATGAATGTTGATTATCTCACTTGTGTAAGTGACTTGCAGCTAGAACAAGCCGTTTGAATTTTAATGGCAAATACACAAAACAATATAAAGGAACAGCAGTCATTTGGAGTAAATCCACCCTAGGTCTTTTTATACGAAATACAGGTCGTAAATAAATGAAAAATGCATACCGGGACTGAGCCTTGGACATCTGGATGCAATAATGACCACTTCAGAAATATGGATTGTCTACGTTCGACAATATAACTTCCGGATAACTTTTACCGCAGATCCTGGCTTGGCCATCCATGGCTGGAATGAATATATTTTGGTTGACCAATGAGACTAATTGTTACTAATACATCAGGGATTAAAGTTGGCTGCTTCAAGGTTAGGGTTGCTGACCACTTCAGTTCCCAGTAAACAAAACCACCACTCCTCCCCTCCCCCTCCATATTTTATATTGTATCATTCCTTCCACCAGTCCGTCGTCATCATCGACCCCCAGGCACAAATCAGTTACTTACTGCTACCTATCTTCACATATGTCACCTCATAAACCATTACAATTGCTGTGACCCATTTGCACAAAACCAGTCACATGTGCCACGAAGGAAACATTTACCCTATCATCATATACTAAGTTTAGAAATAAGATTATGGTGCAACGTGTATTTCACTGTGATAATCATTTCCGCAGTTATGGTAATTTTAATATAATCGATAACGAAAATGCAAATGTGGAAAATCCACGTTTACATATTTTTTTGCAAAAATCCATCTGAGTCCTTGGTTACCACCATTAATTATTACCGATTTAAATTAAATATCCTAGAGTTGTTATAACAATATAGGTCTACAGCAACTGTAGTTGTGAATCATACAGGAATAATGAAAAGAACAACTACATTGTCATGTGCCATATTGGCTAACTTCCTGAAAGGTGAAAACATTCTGATACTGGCAGTTTACAAGGCAAGAGGCCCTACCTCACCATTCTGCGACATGTCCAGTCTCAGTGGCATGTCTCATGTCCCCCAGGGTCAATGCAGTCTTGCATCTGTGACAAAATGCAAGAAAAGATTTGTTTCAAGGGAACCCTGACCAAATCCGAGCAAGCAAGCAAGCAGCCGAGCGAGCGAGCGAGCCAACACGACCGAACCGACCGAACCGACCGACCGACCGACCGACCGACCGACCGACCGACCGACCGAACGACCGAACGACGAACGAACGACGACAACGAACGAACGAACGAACGAACGAACGAACGAACGAACGAACGAACGAACGAACGAACGAACGAACGAACGAACGAACGAACGAACGAACGAACGAACGAACGAACGAACGAAAGAACGAACGAACGAACGAACGAACGAACGAACGAACGAACGAACGAACGAACGAACGAACGAACGAACGAACGAACGAACGAACGAACGAACGAACGAACAAGAAGAACAAGTAAAAGAAAACTGTCCAATGGACGTTTTCTTACTGCATAGGTCTTGGCTGTAAGGGGTTTCAGTTGCAAAGGGGCAGTAACTAAAGATCCAGAGAATTGTTGGAGAGTTAATACATTGTCACATGACTTCTAATATGTGTTTCAATAATTTTTATATTACACGCAACTGCTTCAACTTAGTTTTGTGTTTTCAATAGGGAATCACTTGGAGTATAAATCTTATATTTATTTTGAAAAGTCAACACATTTGGCAATCATTTATTTGTGCACTTAAATGTCATAGTAGACAGATTATCCCTCTTAGACCAAATGACGTTAGACGAAATGTCATATACACCCAAACAGGCATGTGTACTTACAGTGATTCGTCCGTGCACTGTTACTGGCGTATGTAGTACACATGGATCGCGTGTCTAGTCTAGCCACATGTCACATCACTGGAGACGGATTTCACACTGCAGTTGCTGAACTTTACCTGGTTAATACATCACACATGGGTTATTTCAACAAACTCATTTACCTATTTATATTGTCTCAAAATGGCCAAACTAATTTCATTAACTTTTTGGGAATAGGTTGGTTTAATTAAATGACTAAATCTGGTGATAGTCACTGACCTGCCAGTTGTCAGACCTGCCAGTTGTCAGCGCTGCAATGGTCACTGTGCAGTGAGTGGTCACTGTGCAGTGACCACAGTCCAGTCAATCAACATCTACAAATGTCCAGACACAGGCATTGTTTGAACAATGTCATTGTCCAGCCAGTGTCATTGTCCACTGGGATTGTCAGACTGGAAGGTCTGGCAGTGTCTGTATTATGTAAGAGTAGTGACTTTTGGCACCAGTCATTTGAAGGGCATAAATACATTAGGGGTATCTAGATTCTAGGGTGTGGGGATGGTTCCCAGTGGACAGTTGCCCTGGTGGGCAGAAATAAAGTATAGTCCCCAAATAAATAATAGAAAGTAGGTCAGTTTTGTCTAGGAATAAATCCCAGGAAATCAAGTCACACCCTCTGCACAACTCTAAATTTAAGTTCCACCAATGAAATTACCCATAACTAGTGTAGTTGGTCATGCAATATAATTTTGCATATTTCTGCCACATGCTGTTCGTGTTATTTGCAATATATAAGCAAACAGTTGAATACAGAAAACTGTTCAGCTGCTCATGTGATTGGGCGAACGGGTCATGATACTGGGATTATCATAAATTGTTTGTCTGTCTTCAAATTGGGGTGGGTTACCATGGGTATTTACATTGTTCTCACAGCTGAAACAGTTGTGACTGTTAATTGCATGTTCAATCCAGTTACATTCCAGACTTAGCATATAAGATCTGCCACGGCTTGCAAACAGCCCGTGCTAGTGAGGATGTAGAGATGCATCCACCCATCATTTGGATGGGCAAAACCCATTCTGAGTGGGTAGAAATATCACTGGATGGGTAACAAATAAGGATGAATCCCATAATTAAATATATATATATATATATATATATATATATATATATATATATATATATATATATATATATATTATTTGTAATCATGTTTTGAAAATGAGTGTCACATGTGTGTTTATATGTTATTTCAGATCATAATAGACATCTCAGCAGGCTTGTATGTAATGCGTCTACCACAAAATGTTGACTGGCAAACATTTGATCCTGTGTAAAGACCTGGCAGCAAACAAATGTTTACATGTAAAGCCAAGTTAGGATTATTATTACTGTTATAAAAATGGGCTTTTACTTATTACATTTATGGATTTTCTGTCACTGCGCACATGTTCATTGTTTTAGGTGACCATTTGGAAAGTTCCACAGGGCAACTGACCACTGGTCAGCTGACCACAGGACAACTGACCACAGGACAACTGACCACTGAGCACTGAGTCACCACTTTAAAGTATGGATTGCCAACTTTTAACATAATAACCTTAGGTCACTTTTCATCAGATTCTAGCTTGGCCATCCATGACAAGAATGAGTATCTTTAGGCTGACCAATTTTGATCCTTAACAGTTATCACGAATACCTGAAACTGTCAACACCATGACCCGCAGTGGGACATTGTCACTGGTGTGTCAGGGAAAAAGTGTCCTCAATAATACAGCAATGTATATTTTTATTTTGATAAACTTATTTAAATTAATAATTAATTTGATTTAATGATGAATTTCCCTTAATGAAAATGGAATTCTTCCCCAGCATTTACCTGTCCAGGCACCATGTGTGCTAAATACTGTCATTCTCTGTTGCTGTTGCCATCACTGCTGTTGTTTTTGGTGCCATCACTGCTGTTGTTGTTGGTGCCATCACTGCTGTTGTTGTTGGTGCCATCACTGCTGTTGTTGTTGGTGTCATCACTGCTGTTGTTGGTGGTGTCATCACTGTTGTTGTTGGTGGTGTCATCATTGCTGTTGTTGCCTTCACTGCTGCTGGTGCTGATGTAGCTGAAAACAAAAGGGTTGTGTCATCACAGTACATCAACAAAGCTGTTTGCCATACAGAGTCCTTGAGGGGGGAGGATGGTCACACAACTGGCACAAAGGTTGCTTCTGAATACAGACAAGTGCAACTGGTCTGTGCAGATTTGTTCCGCCTCACTGCCCCCTTCTTGTTGGCAGTCAATGCTTGCCACAATGGTCAGCCTTGGCTGAAGGGTGAACAGCAGACGTCATGGTTGACTGGTCACTTACTCATCTTGTGATGTCTGTTCTTATGTAATTGTCTAAAGTCTAACATATTGTCATAGTATGCCTCACAACCAATTTCCCACCTCATGCACTGTATCGTCATAGTGTGTTGAAAGGGACATGTAGTTATAGCCTTAAAACATGAAGTCACACACTTAATACCCAAACAACTTAGCAGGCTGCCTTGTAAGTGTGCAAGCAGTCAATAATCAGGCCTCTGAGCGAAGCAAAGACCTGTTTTAAGTCTTTTTTCAGTTTATTCATTGGTCAATATTTAAATATATGATACATGCCTAACTGGTAAATAATATGAATGTAGTACTTCTGAAAATAGACCAGCATCATCAAAACATTGAAAAAGATGCCTGGTCAAAAATCATGCTTCCTGATTGCTGTTGATGATGTTAAAAATATGTTGGTAATATTGTCATTCCAGGGGAATCCCCCACAGGTGAATGGTGTTAATAACTTAGTGAGATTGCCAGTATACTAACATAAAACGTTTACCACTATATG
>JAODUO010002020.1:20000-45587 GCA_025642075.2 Ridgeia piscesae | reverse complement strand
ATTTTTTTTTTGGGGCATTTTTTCCCACCTGTATTACCCAGGGTTTTTTGGGTTCAAGTCGGCTTTTATTTATGTTGACCTCTTTCATAGGGCAGCATTTATCAAATATATATGTAAAGTTTGAAATAAAAGTATCATATGCTTTATTCACATCTTCTTCATTTAAAACGGTTTCCCATGCGAGCTTATTCAGTTCACAGTTGAGTGAATTGATGTTTTCTTCTTTAGTCTGTCGTACCCATTTTGTATTATGTTTCTTTTTGGCTTCATTCTTATTTATATATTTTCCCACTGCAAATATAGGTAAGTGATCACTTATATCATTTATGAGTAGACCACAGGTGTAGTGCTGTTCAATATCAGTTGTAAATATATTATCAATAAGGGTTGCAGTATTTTGACTAATTCTGGTTGGCTTGGTTATTAGTGGATATAATCCAATGCTATACATTAAGTCCAGGAATTGTCTCACACAATCATGTGTTTCATGCTGCAGTAAATCTATATTAAAGTCACCACAGACCAGCATCGTTTTATTAATGCAGTCATTGTTAAGAATTGTTTCAATGTTTTCACAAAAAGTTGGCAATGTTTGTCCCGGTGCTCTGTATATACAGCTTATCAATATATTGCTTTGTTTTTTTAGGTTAATTTCTATTGTAACACACTCAAGGATACCATCGATTGCAACTGTTTTATGTTTTACCAATTTGCTTTCGTAAGTGTTTTTTATATACAATGCAACACCCCCACCTCTCTTGTTTGTTCGGAAAGCATTAAACATATTGTAACCTGGTATACTGTTATCTGGGACACTACTCGTTTGGTCCATCCACGTTTCAGTTATTGCAATAACATCAAATGAACATTTCAGGCCATGTATACAATCTGTTATTTTGTCAAGGTTTTTGTTAAGACTTCGAGCATTAAAGTGTATAATAGATATACCCATTCCTTTAGTTAGTGGGATATTTGAATTTAATTGTTGTTCGGTGTAATATTTGCAAGACATTAAAATATCATTATACAAATTATTATCTGGATCTATGTCTTTTTCATAGTCACATACACCATAGTCTCTGAAATTAAATGAACTAAAGTTAAACACAGTACAAGGTGTATTAGGCTCATAGCTATAATTGTATGGGTTAGTTTGATAATTTAAAGCTATAAAATCCTTATCATTTATATTTGTAAATGGAAACGATTCGGCATCATACGTAAAATTATTAGCCATTTGTTAATATGTAAAGAAATAGCCTGATTCATTGTACGACATAGTTCACTTGTGTCCATATATGGCCAGTTCATTCTCGCTGGTAATCTGTATAACACGTCCACTATTGTCTTTCACCATGACCTTTCCAGCTGCAGTCCAACAGTCCATCACTTTTCCATTCTTCTTCAACTGCCTTGTTTGGAAGGCAAGGGCAGCGCGTGTCGATGTCAGGTCTTCGTTTACGAACACCTTTGTACCAGACTTCTTCTTCAGCATAAACCGAGCACGGTATACTGCATCACGGGTGTTTTCGTGGCCAAATCTTACTATGATCGCTCTCTGTCGTATTTTCCCGTTCCTGTCGGTTTTTGCTCCAAGTCGATGACTTCTCTGGATTTGCTCTGGTCGTATCTGGGCGTCAGGGCACATATCCTCATTGATAATGTCCAATATCTTTTAGGTCGTGTTTTCGTTTGTCTCATCGGTTTCCGCAATTCCGGTGAAGCGCAGATTGGGTCTTCTCGAGTACTGCTCTACTTTGTCAGATTCATGTTCGAGGGCAGCCACTTTCGACTCGAGCGTCTTGATGCGGTCGTCCCTCGCCTTGACGCTGGTAGTCAGCACGGCCAGACGACGCGTCATCTCATCGAGTTTGTCCACAAGCTCACGTGGATACAGCGCATCTCTCATCCTCTTCATGACGCGTTCATCGCTGAACAGTTCGATCATTGTCAGTGCCAGCGTGTCACTGTCAACCACTGGAATCATAATATTCTCCTCATCGCGTAGAACGGTGGCCTTCACCTTGGCCTTCCCTTGCGGCATCGTGGTACGACTTTGGTGAACGATAAAATGCGTTACACGATGAATTGGAATGTAGTCTGGCGTTGACTCATATAGTGCCTATATATACAATAAAATGAAATATGGCAAATAAATATAAGATATAGATATAGATATAAGATATGCATTGTACATAATTTGTTCTTTTGGTTTTTTTAATATAATAAATAAATACAGACAAAATGTTAATAATAGATTATCTATTTAACAATAATTGTGGTGTAAAGTAGTTAATAAATAAATAAATAAATATATAAAAAATGTCCTTTAAAATTGTTTAAAATATGTATATATATATATATATATATAAATTATCTTATAAAAATATAATTTAAATTAGTAAACATACATTATAAGAGGAATAAAATATCATTTAAAATTCTATTTACAATTACAATTGAATGCGTCCAATTTTGTTTAAAAATATATTTATACAATTATTAAGTTAATCTAAAATTTCAGTAGAAGAGAAGATTGTTGCTCAGCACCACCGATCCGCTACTGAGAATAGATACACCCACACCCCACACGCGTACGGCTCAGCCACACCAACCAGCGCCAGAAAAATAACAATTCCGCCAGAGCGGCGAAAACAGCCAAGTTTCCAGGGTCTTTACATCTACGTTCTAAATTTCATTCCTGATAAGGCTGCTACGGCACTTGGGTAAAAACTATTTCTAAAGCGATTTGTTTTCGTACGGATGCATCTATAGCGTTTGCCTGACGGTAATAGTTCGAAAAGATAATGGGCGGGGTGAGTTTGGTCTGAGATAATTTTGCAAGCTCTTTTTTTGGATCTGTCTTTATATATGGCTGTTAGAGAGGTGAGTTCACTACCGACAATTTTGGAAGCTGTTTTTACCACTCTGTTAAGCCTGCCCCTCTGGCGCTGGCTGAAGCCGCCGAACCACACACATATTGAGAATGTAAGAATACTCTCAATAGCAGAACGATAGAACTGAACAAGAATTTCTCTCCTCAGCCCGAACTTCTTTAGACAGCGTCTGTGTTGTTTTCCCAAGCTAAGTCACTTGATATTATCGTACCTAGAACTTTAAAACAGTCCACCATTTCGATAAAGTCGCCGTTAACAATAATGGGAGCAAGTGGGTTTTTTCTCTTCCTAAAATCTACGATCATCTCTCGAGTTTTGGACGCATTCAGTTGTAGGTTGTTAGTGTCACACCACGACACCAGGCTGCTAACTTCATGGCGGTATTCAGACTCATCTGAGTCCGACACCAGCCCTACTAATGTGGTGTCATCTGCAAACTTTAGCAATGGTACAGAGGAGTGATGTGAAACACAGTCATTTGTAAACAGAGAATATAGCAATGGGGAAAGGACACATCCCTGAGGAGTCCCCGTGTTCATGATAATAGTACTGGAAACTATACTGTTCATCTTAACAACCGTTGATCGCTGTAGTAAAGTCCAGAAGCCAGTAACACATTGATGGGTCCAGTGACAGCAACTGAAGTTTGTCGTACAGCTGCTGAGGGATGACCGTATTGAAGGCAGAACTGTAGTCAACGAAGAGGATGCGTGCATGTGTGTTCGGATAATCCAAGTGCTGCATCACAAAATGCAGGGCGAATGCAACAGCATCATCGGTGCATCTGTTCTCCTTGTACGCGAACTGCAGTGAATCCATGCTGGAGTTGGTGACCGACTTCAGATATCTCAGTACCAATCGCTCAAACACCTTCATCACCACTGACGTCAGAGCCACGGGGCGGAAGTCATTCAGCGCTGTCGCTTTCGGCTTCTTCTGTACCGGAATTATGCTTGCTGCCTTAAAACAGACTGGAACAATGTGCAGATTGTGAGAGGCGTTAAATAAGTATGTAAATACAGTTGCTAATTCATTAGCGCAGTATTTCAAAGTTGATGTGGAAACGTTGTCCGGACCAGCTGCTTTCCTGCCGCTCTGTTGCTTGAGTAGCTTCCTCACCTCGTGCTCTTGAACAGTGAAGGGTGGATGGAGTGGCATAGCAGGGTCTGGGAGGTTGACAGATGTAGGCGACAAATTCAGGCGGTCGAAGCGGGCGTAAAAGTGGTTAAAGTTGTCAGGTGTTGCTGATTCAAAGCCAGGGATTGAATGCTTTTGCTTGTAACCAGTAATACACTGGAGTCCTTGCCAGACAGAGCGGGTATCGTCTGAAAGGAACTGGCCTTCGAGTTTGCGCCTGTAGTCGGTTTTCGCTCCCCGTATCGCTTTTTCGACACCGTACTTGGCTTTTTTTACAGTGCACGGTCGCCACTCTTGAAGGCTTCCTCCTTCTGTTTCAGTTTAATTTTCTGGTTTTTGGTGAACCACGGCTTATCGTTGCCGAACACTTTCACACTCTGTTGGGGAATACACAGATCCTGGCAGAAGTTTATGTATGATGACACAGTATCTGCATATTCATGAATGTCGTTTGACGTGTATCTAAAAGAGTCCCAGTCCGTACATGCTAGACATCCTTGGAGACGCAGGATGGACTCGTCGTCCCAGTGCTTGATATTTCGAACGCAAGGTTTCACTCGTTTCAGTTTCTGGCGATATAAGGGCAGGAGGTATATCATGGCGTGGTCGGAGAAACCAAGGAGCGCGCGTGGAACCGCGTGTTATACCTCTCTGATGGTGCTGTAACAGAGGGCCAATGTTTTCCCCTCTCTCGTGGCACACGTTTGTACTTCGGAAGTTCTTTAGATAGTGTGGTGTGGTTGAAATCACCAAGAATGAGCACAAGTGAGTCCGGGTTTGAATTTTCCACGGTGGTGATCTGATCAGCGAGTGCGCCGATTGCAGTGGTAGCGTTGGCTTGGGGTGGAATGTACACTCCCACAATGACAACGGAGGTAAACTCTCGCGGCAGGTAGAACGGCTTGCATTTTATGATAAGAGTCTCAAGTTCAGGGGAGCAAGTTGTTGACAAAATTGATGAGTCGTTGCACCATCGTTGATTTATCATGAAACACACTCCTCCACCTTTAGATTTACCTGATAGTTCAGGCGAGCGGTCGGCTCTGTGAAGTGTGTACCCAGAATGAAGGACAGTTGAATCTGGATTCAAGGGGTCAAGCCAGGTTTCTGTGAAATAGTACACAGAACAGTCACTAAAATCACGCCTAGTCATCATCAGGTAGGACAGTTCATCATGTTTGTTTTTCAGAGATCTTACATTTGATAGAAATATTGCAGGGAGAGGAGGGCGTTGTGTCCGTGAATCGTGTCAACACGCCGGCACGTTTGCCTCGCTTGAGCCGCCCATGAGAGGTGGGGGGTGTATTGTTGTTGTTGTTGTTGTTCGCGCGTCTGGTGCCGCATTGATCAGTAGTGCGTGTCGGGTGTGTCTCATTGTTCTCACAGAGTGAATTTTCACAGTACAAGAAAGCAGGAATGTGGGTATCGACTTACTGTCAGAATGTTCACGTATGTGTAATAAAGCGTCTCTGTCACACGTTTGCAAACACACAACTCTCCTGATGCTGGTAAACCTAAACATGGTCCTGTATTTGATCTAATGAAGACATCTAGGCCTAGCCCTAGGGCAAGGTTTAAATATGCAATACGTTTTCTTAAAAAATCATGAAAGCCAACTTAGAAAGGATTCATTGGGGAAAAAGCAGTCTCAGAGTCGGCCAGATGACTTTTGGAAAGAGATACGCCAGGTAAACAACTGTAATATACCTTTACCTAATAGTATTGAGGATGTTACTGGAATTGATGAAATAACTGAATTATGGCGGTCTCGTTTTAAACAGCTCTTTAATTGTAGTAGGGATATAGGCATTCAACATATGTGATGCCAAATATACAAATGATATAGTTGCGGAAATTAGCGGAGTTAAAAATGCTATTAAATGTCTAGATATAAATAAGACTTGTGGTATGGATGGCATATATACTGTCTTAAAGGAAGTCATTGACATGCATAGGAGTCTAAATGGGTCTATGTTTACATGTTTTTAGATGCTTCTAAAGCCTTTGATAGAGTGGAACATTCTATCTTATTTAAAAAGTTGATTGACAGGGATGTACCTGGATATATTATTAAACTGCTTACATATTGGTATGCAAATTGTCGGAACATGTTGGTGTTACAAATGTTGTCAGGCAAGGAGGTATACTCTCACCACACCTTTTTAATGTGTGTGTGTGTGTGTGTGTGTGTGTGTGTGTGTGTGTGCGTGCGTGCGTGCGTGCGTGCGTGCGTGCGTGCGTGCGTGCGTGCGCGTGCGCGTGTGCGTGGATGATTTAACCATAGCATTAAACAAATGTAACCCAGGATGTGTTATAGGTACTACAACTATCAATCATCTTATGTATGCTGATGACTTGGTAATTCTGTCCCCATCTGTATCAGGACTGTCTGAACTGACGCAGGTATGTGGACTCTATGGGTTAAATCATAATATTAAATACAATTCCAAGAAAAGTGCTGTGTTAATATGCATAAGTAAATATATGAGAAAAAAAGATGATCCATCATTTTAAATTATTCGCAATCCAGTGTGAAATGCGAAATATTTGGGTCACTTTATTTCTATTTTTATTATGTGATGACATAGATATTTACGCCAATGCCAACAACTATAATACGCTAGGGGTAATACGCTACTGCAAAAACGTTACATGTGTTCCACTGACGTGAAGCTGACTTTGCTTAACATTTTCTGCTCTCCTATGTATACTGCTCAGCTGTGGTGGAATTACACAGTAGCAAGTATACACAAACTTCATGTTGCTTACAATAATGTGTTTCGCTTATTGCTAAATCAGCCTAAATATTGCAGTGCCTCCACCATGTTTGTAGAATACCATGTACCAGATAGTAAAGCTGTAATTACAAACCTTGTATATATATATATATATTCATGTAATTGCAATTATCAACAGTGATATAAAATGACAATCCAAGATAAGACGACATTGGATTAAGATGCTGTATATACAGTTTTAGATTGAATGTACCATTACGCAGTGGTTTTTTTATTACCATGTGCAATACTTATATATTTTCTAGACACTTTTATATTTTAATGTTTATGTGGAAATCTGTATGACAGTCTGAAATAAAGATATTGAATTGAATTGAATTGAATTGAATTGAATTGAACTTGAACTGAACTGAACTGAACTGAACTGAACTGAACTGAACTGAACTGAACTGAACTGAACTGAACTGAATGAACTGAACTGAACTGAACTAAATTGAATATGGGCTCACTATGACGTGCTCGCTACGACTTACGGATTGGGTTCCACAAATCCACGTTAGTCGCTAGAGGTGCCAATACGCAACTAGACCCTAGTTGCGTATCAGCGCCTCCATTGACTACCGTGGATTTGGTGTATGTTTTGCTGAATGCTTGTTTAAATCATCCTCAATTAGCCATTGACCGTGCAGACGCATAGCCAGCGATAGTTTGTATGTGGGCAACTGGGCATGCCGTATATGTGGTCAGTAGACAGAACAGCATGTCGTATGTGTGGTCAATAGACAGAACAGCCAAAACAACGCCATCTTGGCACTGAATTCAATCGAACATCCCGCGACGTTTCGTCGACTGTAAATGTACATTAATGTAGACATTATGCTTTCATATTGACGGACATGTTACACGACATCAATATATAACTATGTGTGAAGACGTAGCAGTCTCGTGTGATGCATACGGCGAGCTGTAGATGATTTTAAACATCCTTTCCGGCATCAAGCCAACACACCTGTCGTCGGGCCACCAGTCGACGTTCCACCGGCTGTAAATGTACATTAATGTACATAGTATACCTTCACATTGACGGACATGTCAGACTGTATCCATATTTAGATATGTGTGAGGCTTCGGAGTCATACGAGTTCAACAGCTGATTGTAGGATGATTTAAACAAACGTTCCGCAAAACGTTCCGCAAAACGGTGCCGCATTTTACACGTCAAGAGTATGCAAAAGACGGCACAAAGACCCTAGTTGCGTCAGGGCGCCCTCTGTCGGATTAGTTATTGTGGTATATTGAATATGGGCTCACTATAACATCCTTTCTACGACCTACGGATTGGCTCAAACTAGGTTACGCGTAACCCAGTTTTCGGTAGCACGGCACTGCTGTGTCAAGCTTCGTTACACGTAACCAATTTCGCACTGCTACTGACAGGAGCGCGTCTGTATGGTGTAATGAGGTTTCTAGGTCGTCCTTGGTACAACATACGGACCAATAAGCTCGACGCTTCAGTGATACGAGTAATGTCCCCAGGTGGATGCGAATAGAATAGAATAGAATAGAATAGAATAGAATAGAATAGAATAGAATAGAATAGAATAGAATAGAATAGAATAGAATAGAATAGAATAGAATAGAATAGAATAGAATAGAATAGAATAGAATAGAATTCACTCTAACCACATATCGTGGTACATAGAGGATCACAGTTTTACAAATACTCATATAGAACATGCATAACACTACATATCAATAATTACAACTGAATAACAATTAACCAGTTATACTACAACCGGTTTAAAATTACATTTACAGGTTCATGAATAACACACTAGGTGTCGGGTCATTGACCATACAGTTTTTAGCCATACAAAATGAATTTTGCCAGATTATTAATTTAGCCTGGCTCACTGGTCTGTAGCATACGAGTAAAATTGTGTACATTTGCACTCATCCAATTAATGGATATTAATATATATATATATATATATATATATATATATAATATATATATATATATATATATATATATATATATATATATATATGTATATGTATATCCATTGTAATTTATGTGTACCTATTCTGAAGTCGAATAATGCTTTTATAATGTTCAGGAACGATTTCGATACACATTTTTTACAATGCGATATCTTAAATAGTTGTTACATCATATTATTATCATTTGTAATTTTACTGTGCCATAATTGCTTAAATTGATCACATTCACTTTTCTTTATACTCTTGGCATCAATGTTATGATCTTGCATTAACCATATATAATTAATGCCATTTGTAAAATTTTCTCTTTACATGTTTTTCGTCAATAAATGTAGTTGTATATTCTGTATGTTTACATTGTACTTTACAAGCTAGCCGTGTGCAATTTATTTTATATGTAAGAGTTTTATTGTTTATTTTCATTTCTTTTATATTCTCATGTATGACTTATATGACAATTATTGGAAATGACTGTAACAAATAACATTGATATAGTAAAAATGGAAATAATGTCATAATAATTATTAGCAAGTGAGCACAATTGATTGCGAAAATAAAATTTATGTAATAAAAATGGAAATAAATATTTTAAATGCATGTCATAATTATTAGCAAGTGAGATCAATTAATTGCTAAAATAAAATGTATCTAATGAAAATGTAAATAAATGGTTTAAATACATGTCATAATTATTAGCAAGTGAGATTAATTAATTGCGGAAATTTTATTTATGTAATAAAAATGAAATAAATGCACGTGATAACAATTATTAGCACTGCATCATAATCGTATGTCGTATTTTCGGCTATTTATCCTCTTATTCTACTAATACAGTTTTTCCATCAAGATTCTAACGATCTTGTATGCGGCAGATGATTTATGTGTACCTATTCTGAAGTCGAATAATGCTTTCATAATGTTCAGGGAGGATTTCGATATACATTTCTTTACAATGCGATATCTTACATAGTTGATACATCATATTATTATCATTTGTAATTCTACTGTGCCATAATTGCTTAAATTGATCACATTCACTTTTCTTTATACTCTTGGCATCAATGTTATGATCTTGCATTAACCATATATAATTAATGCCATTTGTTTGAAAGATGTTACTAATACATTTAATCCAGGGTGAGAGGTGTACATCTTTACAATAAAGATTATATAATGTGTAATTGACCTTATTAAGTTTTTCCTTGCCGCTTTTTAATAGTTTTGTCCAATAACAAACCATTCTCTCCTTTATGGTAACCAACAGAGAGTATCTGCCTAGGCTAGCTCTCCATATATTGGCATATTATAGGAAAATTGTGATACTCCAAAAATGAATTTACATAATTTAGTATGCACATTCTCCATGATATCAACATGTTCATATCATCATATTTCACAACCATAACATAAGATTGGTTCTACACACTTGTCAAATAACTTAAGCATAACATGGGTTGGTAGATTTAGTCTCCTGCCTTTTTGTATGAGTGAATACATAGCCTTTGGAGCTTTGTCATGCAGCAACCTTATAGCTTTAACAAAGGATCCATTCCAACTAAAGCAAATACCCGGATAAATGGAATCCTCCACTTGATCAAGATCCGTATTACCAAATTTAAATGTACGTATCCTTGTCTTTGACCTGGCAAAGACTAGTCTCGCTTAACCGACTGCCGGTCGGATGCGGAACTACGCCGAGAAGACAGTCTGGTGATTTTACCGGCATTTGAATGCTATCCGTGTGAGCTAACCAATGCTGCCAACTCACGGATACTGGCTAATCCTGCCGTAATTCCGATTTTATATAAACAACTACACATTTTTATTTGTAATTATTTTTGTGTTAATGAAAGTTTAATTTTGAATATTATTTATAATATAACATTATCTTATAAAAAGGTATACTTATTAAAAAAATTATTTCAAATTCGGCCTGAGAACCAATCAGCATATCTACCCTAATCTGGAGTAAGGCCGCCCTGGCGGTTACAATTGCAGCCCATTAGTGCAGGCAGAGTTGAGGGGCATAAAAGTGCTGCCACCTCACGGAGCCTGGGTAACACGGAGCCTGGGTAACCGAGGCTACAGTAACACATGCACCGCTGCGCTTGCGACTGGCACAAATCGGAGCGCTATTTGTGTCTCAACATGCAATATTTGTGAAACATAAATATACATGGGAATGCTTATTGATCTTGTTTAGAATTAGAGTTTCTGTTAGGTATCCAATAGACAAATACACAGTTATAAAGGCAAAGTTGAGGTGGGTCCGAATTCTACATACAAATTATCATATGTGCCCGCTTTAGTTAGCAAGTATTCAGTAAACAGTGCAGTTTTAGCACAACTCTTCAAATTGATCGACAACACCTCATAAGCGACTCATACGCTGAAATTGAGCCGTGTTTTCTTTAAAAAACGAAATCCACACATTTCTACGGTTAGTTGCCATCTTTGTCTTTCACATTGCTTTCCTGAGAAACGGCGTTGAGCACACTCTTGACTTGAGTTCTGTGACCTCCGTGAGAATGAGCATGGTTTGAAACATGACATTCTGAACATGGAGCACCGAATACAGTGTCACGTGAATGGCGTTGAGTGACGTCATAGTCAAGAACATGACTTGGCAACTAACGACGTCAAAGAAACATTCATGGAAACATTTGGCGTTTTGGTTCATCGGAAATGATTTGCACAAAGTCGATAAAACAGCGTAAGTTAGAATTAATGGTTTAAGTATCGGACGTTCATAGTAGCGACAGCCCATGCAGAAAAGACTCGTAACGGCGCGTAACAATTATAGTATGAGGCAGCTACGCGACCAACAGTGAGTAAATTGGATATATCGTGATGCCAACGGGTGGTGCGTGACGAGAAACAGGTCATGCGTGACGCGAATCAGTTGTGATGCGTGAACGCTACGATACAGTTGTCGCAAATGTTTCTGCCGGTCTCGGACAGAGCTCGCGTTTGTCGTGGCATTTGAATAAGACCAGAGGTAAAGATGGCGCGTTTTTACGCTGTGAATCACCATAAAATGAAACAGTTACTACACTGTTTGTCCGCAGTTCCTCTTCTCTCCCCCCCCCCCGCTCCCTCTACCTCCCTACCCCCTACTTTCTTTGACAACTAACGGTTTCTGTTTTACGACCTTTGAGTTCGAGACATGTGCCCTACAGCTTCCTAGCGCCTTCTTCCACGAACCCATATACGTTAAGTCTGTTTGAGTGGCACCCGTAATAAAACTAACAATCCCCTAATGAAACGTGACGGACACGTGCAGGCGTCACCACGTTTGTAACGAAATATAGGCATAGAATTATACGAAACAATAATGTTTATAAGTTTAAATAAAAATCACCTGTATTACAAAGAGTTTGTATAGAGGTTCAATCGATTACTTTATAACATGCGGACCGTACAGCGATGTCGGTTTTGACGACGTTAATAATGTAATGTGTGTTACCATAGATTTGCGGCACAATGTTGCCAGCAGTGGCGACGTGTTCTTTGTGAATGTATGTATTAGGACATGTTCATGTCGAAAGTCGAACAAATTTCGATTATGTTAACAGTATAGTGAAAATTACAAAGAAATCAAATTATTTCCACTATTTTTACTTGGTATTTTTGGTAATGTTTAACGTCGTAAATGATTCCATTTTAACTTTCGTACGAAACGTTTGCAATTTGCCATATTTCTGTCAAATTACATGTATTCTGTACTACTTGTGTGTTTTGTCATCCACACAAAAACGTAACTGATGTATGTAACCGGGAACATTACCGTTTCCCTCCTACAACGAAATGGCTTGGCTGATTTTAATGGTATTTTATGCACCTATTCCGCACAGACCACCATTCCCACGAATTGCCATGAATTGATAAATGTTAGGATTCGTGAGGATTCGTGGAATTTTGCAATTTGTTTGTCCAAATCGTTACGCTCTACGATTCGGTTACGATACATGTACGATAGAGTTACGAATATTCGTGGGATTCGATTCGAATCGCTCAAATATTGTCAATAATTCACTACGATTTACAAAAATCGATTACGAATACTGCACGAACGTATATTAATCAGTTACGAATCTGTTAAGAATATTCTGAATGCATCTACGAATGAGGTACGATTAAAATTGAATTATTGACTATTCTTGACAATTCATGGGATTTTCCCTCAAGATAGGTATAAAAAGGCCCTCACCCTGCTTGGGCATCAGCTCCCAAATGGATGTTCAACGTGGAGCTGCTGTAGTACTGGCCCTGGAACTGGAGGATCAACACCAGCTTCTGATAATAGCTAGAAGAAGACTGCTTCGAAGAAGAAGGAGAAGAGTCCCCAGGTGGTGGGATAGACCGTGGCTGACACCAGCTAGAAGGATAGAATATGGTCACTACAACAGACTGATGCAGGTGCTGAGGGTGGAAGATGAGAATGCCTTTGCCAACTATCTGAGACTGCCACCCCACATGTTTGATGAGCTACTCAACAGGATTAGCTCAGTCATCCGGAGGAGGGACATCCACATGAGACCAGCCCTAGATGCCGGAATGAAGCTGGCCATGACCATCAGACACCTGGCTACAGGAGACCGGTATCACACACTCCAGTATGACTTCCGATGTAGCTACAGCACAGTGGTATGAAGTGTGCAGGACGTCTGTCAGGCCATCATACAGGAGCTGAAGGATGAAGTCATGCCACTGCCAAGGACACAGGAGGACTGGAATGCCATTGCCCAGCAGTTCCAAGACCGGTGGAATGTTCCTCATGCCTTGGGGGCCTTGGATGAGGAACACATAGCCATCAGGAAACCACACAACTCATGAATACTGGCCAACAGATGGAGATGTTTCCTGGGCACCCTGGAACAAGGACCTGATGAGGTGCGGTTACTGGTGGAGACAGAAGTCATCCTCACAACTTACTGAGGATCAGGTTCCCTTCCATTGCAAATCCAGAGGTGAACCGGGAGGATGAGGACCACAACATCATCCCTGGTGCATGTAGGGGAGACCAACAGGTGGAGGAGATAACCAGCCCCAGGCACTCAACAGAGACAATCGTGTGGGCAAAGTGATGAGGGACTATTTTAACAGTGAAGCAGGTTCAGTTCCGTGGCAAGAGAGACTAGCAGGAATTAATGTTAATTGAATGATGACTGTTGATATTTTGATGTTAAAATGTTTTTACTATATATGTTATTAGTGTTTATAAATGCTCGTTTGTACCAATACAATACTCACTTTATTAAAAACCATTAGTATTAAATTTCAAATACCCAACTTTGTATTTCCATATCTTATATAGCACATATATACATACGTCCACGCACACACAAATGCTTAAATAATGTACAGGCACATTCACACTAACATATGCCCTCACGCACTCTCGTTTCTCTCTCTCTCTCGTTCTCTCTCTCTCTCTCTCTCTCACTCACACACACACACACACACACACACACACTCACACACACACACACACACACACACACACACACACACACACACACACACACACACAACACACTCACACTCGATCCAACTTCGATTGATTCCGTGTATTTAATGGATGTGTTAGTAGTTGTCTTTGTAATGGCGTGCAATGTATATAATTTCTTTGTGCAACTTGTTATTTGCCGATCATATTGCGGCCAGCCATGCAAAAACTACACCATGAAAAAGCTAACTCATTGTATTTTCATCCAAACCCTGAAAACACCGCCAGCGTTTCACGGAATTGGTTACTGCCAACTGTAAACTATAGACTTGTTATTCTCCAGGAACAACTGGCTGCAGACAGACTCATCAATTATCCAACTGGCAACGTCATATAGTTCTCGCAAATATATCCGAAACAAAAACACGAACATCCCAAAGGAGACCTCCCGCAACTATTGTGATGCCGTCTCCATCGTAACTGCAATATTCATACGCGTCAACTTCCTGTCAGTCGCGACAAGTGTCACGGTCGTTGCTGCAGCAGTTCAACGTTTCCTCGCCATTGTCGAGTTGAGTGCGTCGTCAGGACGGAGCACATGTGTACTGACCGGATGCAGGCAGACTCATCAATTATTAATTGGCTAAGACATGTTTCTCGCAATAGGGCCTGCAAGTGGGTCACGATACATGGCGTGACTCCGCGCGACTGGAGCTTATTGGGGACTAAGCGAGACTAATTGGGCACTGGACACAAGAATAATATTCTAACGATAGATGACAGTTGTAGCTTCCGACTGATGAATACTAGGAAAATCAGTTCATAAATATATTGTGTTATACGTTTCTTATCTTAAATGTCCGATTTAATATTGAGTTTACCACACTATCATAGACACATAGCGATTTTCGTAGTGCAGATAATCGACACGATGCTAGGCTGTATATGTATTTTACGGGATTTGCGTTTTACTTTGCTGTACCTTGTGGTTTCAATAAGCACTTATATCTGACAAGTTGTCTAAATGCACATAATCATAACACATGCATACGTTTGGCCCAAACAGGTTGTACTGCGCGAAAACTGGCACTCTTCATTATTAGTTAAGATCGCCAAACACAAGTACTTGCCGCTATTGCCATGGCAACCACCATAATAATCGATTAAAATTCATGATTTCCGTGATCATTGTCACCGGCAAAATGTTCCACTGCTTCTGTTTGTAATAATCCTTCGGACAATATAACTGAAATACGCTATTTCGGGACAGTTCGATTATTACGACCAAAACAAAACAAAATCCTATTTGTTAACATGGAGTATATGGACCTCCTGCCCCCAACTGCCCCCAGCATCGTTTTCGCGCGCGAGACTTGCACGCCCTATTACACCCAAAAAAACAAAGGTCACGTCACGTCCTGCAACAGTTGTGGCGCCATCTCAATGGTAACTGTATTGATTATAATAGCGTCAATTATCACCAGCTAGTCGTCACAAGTCCGACGGTCGTTGCCGCAGCAATTCACCGTTGCCTCTTCATTGCCATCGAGTCAAGTGCTTCGACAGGACGAAGCTTCGCTGTGTCCCCAAATACGTCTGACCCGCCCCCAACGTCAGCGGCGAGGATGACGCCGACAAAGACGGTGGTGTGTCTTCTTCTTGTTGGTCTCTTCACGAGTAAGTACAACATTCTCTCTGTCCTTGTCAACGCCACCACGATATATGACGTACGTAACACAATACAAAATAAACATTCAAAAATACGGTTTTTCGATTAGTGTTAGACCACTACTATTACCATAACTGTAGTTAGTGTTGCAGATTTATGTTTCAACTAGAAACCATCATAACTAGGGTAGCTACACAAGTTTAGCTGAAAAGGTTGTAATTCCGGTACAAACTGCATTGTCGTCCCTGTTGTGCGGAATCTTAGCGCAGTGGTTTGAGGTTCGGCCTCTTGAACAAAAGAACCCGATTTGGAATAATGTGTTGCTACGTCAAATAGTACAATTAGTCTTCGCACATTAATTGCAGCATGGCTAGATTCTTCTCAGAGAGATCGATATGGTGTTACATTGAACATGTCGGACAGGGAGTAAAGTGTAAAGCGCTTTGAATAATCCTGAGGCTTGGACACTGCGCTGTACAAGAATTTACCCATACCTTTCTGATCGTTGTGCAGATGTTTGCTCCGTCACCGTCAACGTCGCGCTGGGGAAAGTTGCCTTCCAGGTAGGTGTGGCTCTAACTTAACGTGGGTTTCCTTCAGGAATTAGTGTTTCTGACACTAACTCCACGTTAGAGCAACAACACTAAAATACACACAAGTGTTGAAATTAACATTTTGTATAAGGAGATTCAGCAACCCTGTATATTTTTATATATATATATATATATATATATATATATATATATATATATATATATATATATGAATGAAATTTATTAGGGAATAACAGATAGACGTAGAACATAACATCGTTACAAAGAAGTATTCTTGAAAGGCTTTGAAGCATAACGTTTTGAAAAACAAACGTGATTATGTTAGGTTAGCACATGATGTAGTTTTACAAACATACGTTCATTCGTACGTACGTACGTACGTACGTACGTTCGTACATACATACGTACATACACACATACATACATACATACATATATATATATATAATAAATACATACATACATACATAATACATACATATATATATATATACATACATATATATATACATATATATATATATATATATATATATATATATATATATATGCATTCATACATACATACATACATACATACATACATACATACATACATACATACATACATACATACATACATACATACATACATACATACATACATACATACATACATAATACATACATACATACATACATACATACATACATACATACATACATACATACATACATACATACATACATACATACATACATACATACATACATACATACATACATACATACATACATACATACATACATTCGTACAAGTACGCACATACATACATTCCTACATATACACAGTTGAAAGTAGAGATAAGTATTTAGTTTAAAAAATAAAATCGCCCAAACATTAATTTTGATGAAACGAAAGCCATTTGATATCGGGATATATAAAGTCGGGCGATACATTTCAAACGAAGTAGTACAAACATCGATACAATAAATTTATTGATGTATATAATTAGGCATATGTAATGGTAGCATTGTCATACTAAACAATGCTGTGCATATAATTTTTTTCTTCGATATTTGCGTTGCAGAGTTCAGTCTTTTTTGGAAACAAGGCTTCTAGAAGGCATGAGGCTGTGAAAGCCGTCGATGGGAACTTCGACCAAAATTAATTGGCTCACGGTAACGTAATTAATAGATTCAATCAATTATCTCAACTGTTGCTATAAATGGATAAATTATAATCAAGTGTCTATGTGTTCTGACAATTCTGTAATGTTTCCCTACTGAAAGTAGATCAAAGAGCATTAACCTCAATTTTGAAAAATAATTCGCCAACAAAAACGTATTATGCTAAGCCAACAACATTTAAAATATATCATACATGTATGTATGTATACATATATATATATATATATATATATATATATATATATATATATATATATATATATATATATATATATATATGCTTCTGCATTCCCAGTGACATGGTACAAACGTTAACACATCTACCATGCACTCTGTTGATACTGTGAATGTTAACTATGATACAAAATGTTTAGTTGCGTTGTTCCAAAGCTACGGGTTAACGCTGATGATCATAGGCTAAACAGCCAAATAACCGGTATATAATATGTCGAAACAAGTATAAATAAAGAACCAGGCAGCACTACACAAATTATCATTAGTGATCACGTAAGCAGTGCTAACGTATTCCGTTTATGTTGCAAGAGTGCTGTACACACACACTCAAAGAGACGAAGGCTTGGTGGATGGTCGACTTTGGGGAAACGCTGCATGTACAATCACTCCGCATCCTCAACCGGATATACAATCGTAGGTTCAATTCTATCTGTTGGGCTAATCATCATCAGTTATGTATAACTAATACTTTTAATAACAGAATGACGAGAGACGAGAATAAAGATGAAGATAATTAATAATGGTAACAGTATTTTGTCTACACTCACCTACGTATCTTGATGTTTTACAGAAATGTAGCACCATTACATAAACATGCCGGTCGAAGAAATGGGTAATAATGGTACCATATACAGGTTATGTAATTCATATTTTCAATACTTGCATTATGTTATTGAACGAGTTGAAAATATGTCATCAATACTTATCTAAATATGTTGTTGGCTACAATTTAAACAATTCTATAATACACCGACCGATGAGACAATAATTAGTTTCATTTCTGATATTATTAAAGTAATCCATTGGGACCCGAAAGTGATTACTTCATGTATCAAATTATTATGAAAAAAGGACTCTTTAAGATACACTCTCTATAATATACGCAATCCTTTTAATGTAACAATTTCGTCTAATTCTACGTCATTATTTCGTTATAATCATGATTTATTAATCACTAATAACCACGTCATACACGGATAAAATGTACGCGGATCGTGTCCAAACTAGAAACTCCGTGAACTGGATTCTTCTTCGATATATTATCAGGATCAATAATGATTAATAAAATATAATCCTAATGAAGTGAAGGCTTAAAACATTTAAAAATATAAAGATTTTTTTGTAAATTACAAAGTATTATGTTCTCAAAGATTCCTTTTTCATTATAATTTGGTACACGGCAAAATTCCTTTCGTTTCCAAAATAATCCCATTAACGTGCAGTTTTTTTCATTTCCTTTGCGTAGCGACTTCATAACTATATTAAATAAATTTGTAAACATATCAATCATAAAACAATTTGTTTCATTTCTGATATTTCTGACACTTAACGTACTGGTATTTTATTTGCTTAGGGAAAAGACTTCGTGACTTCATCGTTGGCTTGACCGACGTCCGAGCCACGACTGCCCGGAGACCGGATGAGTCGCCGTACACACTGTGTGCCACGCACCCCGGAGCTTTCGGCGACAGAGTCACCCTGACTTGTGCGAACGGAGCCGACGGTCGCTTTCTCTTCATCCAGTTGAACTCCACAGAGTTCTTGACTCTCTGTGAAGTGGAAGTGTTCACTAATGGTAACAGGGTCTATGCTTTATGTTTTCGCTTGTGCAATGCTTTTTCCGCTGTTTCTCATATTTCCTCATTCTTTCCACCACGACGGTGTTGATGACGGTAAAAATTGTGACGGTGATGGTGATGGTGATGGTGATGGTGATGGTGATGGTGATGGTGATGGTGATGGTGATGGTGATGGTGATGGTGATGGTGATGGTGAATGTGATGATAATGGTGATGGTGATGATGGTGATTATTATAATGATGATAATGGTGAAACTACCACCTTCAGCTACCCACGAAAAGCAGCGGCTCCGAAGGATGAAGCATCCACGAACGACAAACTTTTTGAAAGCGTAGGAAGTTTATCGGTAAGTAAATGTAATTACAACGTAACACGTTCAAGGAGATGGACTGTAAGTACTGATAACCGTAACTTTATAATGTGCTTATATATATATATATATATATATATATATATATATATATATATATATATATATCCGTAAATGATTAAGATAGTATATTTTAAGGTTAATATCTTCAAAACGAAATACATGCACCAACAAACAGGCACTGGCGTGTGATTTCGGGCCATTCGTTCTCTTAAAGCCTGGGCGCCAGCTCCAAGGTTTAATGTTTTCATTTAATATTACGTTCTTATGACTACAGTGTCTATGTTGAAGGTTTGCCTGCCAATTTATGTTTAGTTACTTTATTAAGCTCGGAACAACGTTCGGTATTTGAAAGATTCACGTTCAAATGGTAAACAAATCATCCAGTTTCTAAACTATATTGATTGGCAATAATGGCGAGGCGAGCAGAGTTAAAAGAACAACCCATTGATGTTTAACTTTCCCACAGTCTACACGTGAAATAGTACTACTCTGCCAATTATGGGCAGAGGAGTTGCACCTTCCAAAAGAGTCTGCTTTTGAGAATAGCAGTACTTTTTCTTAGTATAATATACATTGCAATGTCTACACGGTGTGTATTTGATGTAGTTAATCGTCTAAACGGGTCGAGATCGTCCACAGACTCGCGGAGATTACAAGCGCCAACCGACTGGTGGACTATGGAACGTTGGGCAGATGCAACGAGGGACACTGAGGGTCGTCGATAGCCAGTTGTCTCACGCACTTGGTAGATACGTAGTGTGTGTGTGTGTGTGTGTGTGTGTGTGTGTGTGTGTGTGTGTGTGTGTGTGTGTGTGTGTGTGTGTGTGTGTGTGTGTGTGTGTGTGTGTGTGTGTGTGTGTGTGTGTGTGTGTGTGTGTGTGTGTGTGTGTGTGTGCTGTGTGTTTGTGCGTGCGGGCGTGCGCTGGAGCGTACGTGTACAAATATGTATGCATACTTGTTTGTATATGTGTATGTGTGTGTGTGTCGTGCGTGCGTTCGTGCGTGCCTGCGTGTGCCTGCCTGCCTGCCTGCCTGCCTGCCTGCCTGCCTGCCTGCCTGCCTGCCTGCCTGCCTGCCTGCCTGCCTGCCTGCCTGCCTGCCTGCCTGCCTGCCTGCCTGCCTGCCTGCCTGCCTGCGTGCGTGCGTGCGTGCGTGCGTGCGTGCGTGCGTGCGTGCGTGCATGTGTGTGACAGAGAAAGTTTGCGACGGGGGGTTCAGAAGTGTTCCTCAATTATAATTATATAGTTATCTACATTGTGATGCAAAAAAAAGTTAACATCACGCAAAGCACAGTGGATTTATATGCCTGATAAATTTTCTAAAACTATTTCAGATGCGTCGATCCATTACAACGAAACATTCAAGCAAGCAAGCGTGCCAGCGAGTGAGCCAGCCAGCCAGCCCAGCCACCCACCCAGCCAGACAGACAGACAGACAGACAGACAGCCAGGTATATTACGGCCAGACGACCAGCCCACCATTCAGTTAACCAGTCTTACGGACAGCAAGTCAGCCTGCCAGCATTCCAACCATACAGCCAGATAGTCAACCAGCTAGGCAGACAACCAGCAAGTCAGCCAACCAACCAAGTCAATGATTTTAGATATGTCGAACCAACAAATCCCACAATGTCAGACTGCTAGCATGCCAGCCAGCCAGCCAGCCAGCCAGCCAGCCAGCCAGCCAGCCAGCCAGCCAGCCAGCCAGCCAGCCAGCCAGCCAGCCAGCCAGCCAGCCAGCCAGCCAGCCAGCCAGCCAGTCACTCAGCGAGCGAGCCAGCCAGCTAGCCAACCAGCCAGCCAGCCAACCAGCCAACCAGCCAACCAGCCAACCAGCCAACCAGCCAGCTAGCTCTATATGAACAGACGGCAAAGTTCGGAAACAAATGAACGCGTAACACAAACTGTCTTAAGAAGGATGTTGCATACAGCCATACAGCCATACAGCCAGACAGCCAGACAGCCAGACAGCCAGACAGCCAGCTATCCGGCCAGGCGGCCAGGTAGCCAGCCAGCCAGCCAGCCAGCCAGCCAGCCAGTCAACCAGCCAGCCAGTGAGCTAGTCACCCATCGAGCGATCCAGCCAGCCAGCCAGCCAGCGAGCCAGCCAACCAGCCAGCTGGCCAACCATCCAGCCAGCCAGCCAGCCAGCCAGCCAGCCAGCCAGCCAGCCAGCCAGCCAGCCAGGAAGCTCTACATAAATAGACGGCAGAGTTCGGAAACAAATGAACGCGTAACTTAAACTGTCTTCAGAAGGATGTTGCGTATCTTGCTTTCCCTAAGGTATTGTTTAAGAACTGGGACACGTGTAAATTGTCCGGTATGACATTCGACGCATACCTGGCTAGTAAAAAGGTAGATCGATTTTAACTGGTAGATCGATGTTAACAGTTTTATTCGCACAAAACCGCGGACAATGTGCATAATACAATGTAGAATAACATATTGCATAATCGCTTCCAAATACCACAACATACGCCAATGAGATATGTAGTCAATAAAATACGTGTGCACTTGTCTACTATCGTGTTGTTTTCATTATGTTCATACATGCATGCACGCACGCACGCACGCACGTACGCACGCACGCACGCACGCACGCACGCATAATGATATCTGCGATAAAATGCGGTTTTAACAACCGTACACCATCATGACCCTATATTCTCTTACCCACCCACCTCTAATGTAGCATACACCCTATCACTGCAGCCAGATGGCGCCACCTACTCATGTAAACGCTGGAAAGTTCAAGAAAACAAAATGGCCGTTTTCGTTCAAAGCATATGGGCATGGGGGCGTTAAGCGTGTCGCGTGATAGCCATATATTTAGCGATATGTTACTAGAGCAAGCTACAGGTTTGGGTGACTTCGTTCATCGTAGCAGTATACAGTGGTACCCACCAAATTCATAGTCTCGCTTAAGTGACTGTCGCTAGGCTGCGTAACTTCGCTGAGAAGACAGTCTGGTAACCTTACCGGCGTTTGATTCCGTTATCCGTGTAGGGTTAAACAGTGCTGCCACCTCAAGGATTCTGGTTAATCCTGCCGTAATTCCTATTTTATAAACAACTGCAAATTAGTAGTTCTATTTTTTTAATATACGTTTAATTTTGAATAGTTTTTATAATATAGTATTATCTGATAAAATGTATCCTTATTTAATTTGGTATTTAAAATTCGGCCTGTGAAACAATCAGCGTCTCTACCCTGATCTGGGGTAAGGCCGCCCTGTCGGTCGCATCGGCAGGCCATTAATATTCCAGGCGGAGTTGAGGGGCATGTTTTGTTAAACATCCGTGATTATAGGTATTTCCAAGAGCGCGCGCAAAACTTGTCCTGGTGGAGTTTGTAAACTATACTGGTTTAACACTAGGGTCGAGTGTATATTCATTAAAATGAATCAGAGACAGCGAAATGTTTAATGTCAATGACATTGTTCGTCAAAGTTGATGTAAATGACCTATATGGCATTATCGCCGACAAAAACGCAATGCGTCTTTACTAGTATACGATACTATACTTTCATGTAACTAATTCGCATAATTGGTTACTTAACAAGTAAAGTCGCTGAGAACGCGTAAAGCTGTTCATGTTTTACAGTAATATGGACGAAAAATGCTAATTTGTGTAACTTACTTCGATTTCGGTTTTTCCAGACATAATTGCCACCAAGATGGTTTGGGCGGCATAGTGCCTCTATAAAACGGTAGGTGGGTCCGCTTTGCCCCTTTTGGGTGCTCTTTGCCCTTCTATACAATACATCTATACAATAATGACAGATGCTGCGGTGGCGCGTTCCATACACATGGGGTTGCCACGCTGAAAGCTCTGTCACCCCAGTGACGCCTTGTACGTGGTACACAATATATAATTGAATTGTGTTCACTGGCGCGCACCTATCTAACTGGCTGTCGTCGGCTTACATACTATTATATGTATTTAGGTTCATGACCAGTCAGAGCTCGATGTGTGAATAGACGGGTCTTGATCTCCACTCACACTCCTATCGGCAGCCAGTGTAGAGTAGTCGGAAGGAGGGGTTACCGTGCACCCCATGGAAATATATTTTAATCGGTATGGGTTCGTCAGCTCGCTTGTACAAGGCGACGCGTCGATTCACACGCTGGACGTGCGGCTTCAAAGCGGAGTGGCATGGAGGATGGCGAGCCAGGTCGACCTTAGACTTGGAAGAGAGTTTCCCGTCCTCACTTGCGCAGGAGTTTGGGAATGCGGAGTAGCGCGTCGAATCATAAACTCCATATTGCTACATGAGACCACTCGCGTCTCCCATGAAGTTGTGTGCACACTCGTGGCAGAGGTATCGGCGATCATGAATGCGAGACCTCTTGTTCCAGTGTCTGCAGACACCGACTCGCCGTTTATCCTCACCCCTGCGATGCTACTTACGCAGAAGATTGGTGCACCTCCTCCTCCGGGTGATTTCAACGACAACGACATCTTCAGGAGCCAGTGGAGACAAGTACAAATCCTCGCCAACAAGTTCTGGACTCGCTGGAGGCGTGAATGCCTTCCTACTCTACAGAATCGACGGAAGAGGAACACAACTCATCGCAACATACGAGTGGGCGACATCGTGTTGGCGAAGGACAGCAAAGCGACAAGGAACGAGTGGACTATGGGACAGTTTACTTCCACCTTCCCCGGCAGAGATGGCAGGGTGCGTGAGGTGGACGTCAGGACGTTAGGACCACTGCCCGCGACACACATGAGACCCGTCACTGAGGTCGTCCTACTCGTTCCTAAAGACGACTGAGTCGGTGGACAGTGTGGTGAACTTTAGTTAGACTTGTGAACATTAATCGAAACCGCACAACGAACTTTAGTCAGATTTGTGATTATTGATAGAAACCGCACAGTGAACATAAACAGATTTGTAGACATTGATCGCAACAATTCAGCGAACTCAAATTCAATCATTGAATGTTTCACTGCATTAATGAACATTTGATACAAGAAGTAAGTGTGACATCTTAAAGATGCCCGGAGCAGAGTGATCTGCTTCCCGGCAGAGACAACGGTATTTGTGCGAATCGGTGGTACCATCTGGCGGACAGTAATTAAGCTTAGCGGGTTGTTTTATGGACTAGGCGTTGCCTAACCTCGGTTACCCAGACTCTGTGTGAGGTGGCAGCATTGTTCAGCCCCTCAACTCCGCCTGAATTAATGGGCTGCCGTTGTAACCACCACGGCGGCCTTATCCCAGAATAAGATAAAGACGCTGATTGGGTTTCAGGCCGAATTTGAAGTAACAAATTAAGTTAGTTACGCAGCCGGTTAAGCGAGATTAGGCTTCGCCCTGATCGGTGGAAAGAAAGACTGCTATTTTGTTATTCGTGAAGCACGCGAACACGTGAACATTTGTGCTAGTTGCCGAGCTAAAACCAATGCTTTTTATAAATTAATATGTTTTTATGTCGTCTCCGCAATCCGTTGCGGAGACGACAGTACAACAGTATTGGCCAATATATAGTGGCAAAATTTAATCGATTTTTCAATAATGGCGGCACTAATTTGCAATAAAATGATACGTGGGACATTTCGCTGACTAGTTAACATAGCAAACCGTTTCTCTACGACTATTTTCCGATCTAGTGATATCGATTAAAAATACATTTCCGGGGGTGCACCTTAATCGACAGCGGTGTTCCCAGGCTAAATTTCATAGCGCCGTCGATCAAGCGGGCTGCCCACTTCTGTACTTTCTGAAGCCATTGTACTTGCTTCAGAGGGAGTCGATGGAGCAGTGCATAATCAACAT
>JAODUO010002020.1:0-12500 GCA_025642075.2 Ridgeia piscesae | reverse complement strand
GCAGATGACAGATCTACTAAGTGTCACATACACTCTGGCTTGTGTAGCCTCGCACTACAAGTGTAACTAGTTAGAACAACTTAGTGATTACAACAATACTTATTGAACATAAACTCATGCATATCTAGCATAATCACATAAAATACAACGTTAATAGCCTCTCTCTCTCTCTCTCTCTCTCTCTCTCTCTCTCTCTCTCTCTCTCTCTCTCTCTCTCTCTCTCTCTCTCTCTCTCTCTCTCTCTCTCTCTCTCTCTCTCTCTCTCTCTCTCTCTCTCTCTCTCTCTCTCTCTCTCTCTCTCTCTCTCTCTCTCTCTCTCTCTCTCTCTCTCTCTCTCTCTCTCTCTCTCTCTCTCTCTCTCTCTCTCTCTCTCTCTCTCTCTCTCTCTCTCTCTCTCTCTCTCTCTCTCTCTCTCTCTCTCTCTCTCTCTCTCTCTCTCTCTCTCTCTCTCTCTCTCTCTCTCATTAGACTAGCCAGCTATCTTATTCAATCCAGTGGGCAGTCAGTCCAAAGTCCACTGACGGTCAACGGGATATTAATGACCATCCCCCACTGTGCAGGGACTGTCCGTAATTTGACCCCGCTACACAACACCCATCAACCCAGACTACTGTCTGCTAACATCTCCGTGGGGAACATTTCAACCCAGCATCTCCTATTCAGTATTAAGACTCAATGTCGTTAACAGATAATCTAGTAGCCATATAATGGTGAAACGATTTGTTTCTCACAACATAATTCAACTTGTTCTAATACACATCTGTATACCAGTGCTGAGGAAATTCCGCATCCAGTGTCAACAATTCAAGTAACAGTCTTTACCATAGTTAAATGTCAATTTGCGTATAAATAATAGTGAATAAATGCATGAAAACAGCTGCAAGCATCTCCTGGATCAATCCACCTACCTTTCATGTTCCGTTTCTTTCATTAATGAGGTGAAGCTAGTGGCCAAAAACATGGTAAAACACACAGAGTCTGTTATCACATCTTCTGTGCTTGCTCCTCAGTGGAAACTGGATATGACCCTGCTGCATTGGCTGTCACATGACACGGGGCACAACAGGGTAAACAAGGGGTGTGGCTATTAGGCTCTCCCAGCCTATAGGCACTAATGAGTTTATTGCACTAGCATACAGTAAAAAGGACAAAAGATTAGAAAGTATTAGTTAAGTTTTAATGAGATCATTATTCAGTAACCCTTCCTGGTACATACTCCCCTATTTAAATAGTTGCTATCCCATGAGCAACTTATCAATAATAATCAGACGCCAAGGGAATCATTTTAGAAAATGACTTACACAAATTAATGTCCTTCCAGTTACTTATGGTTACTTGTGGGAACCTGTGCCTGTAACCAAGCTGACTGAACCATGGAACCTAAGTTCAACATAGCTTTGCTCAGCTCCTGGAATGATGGTGGTACCGTTAACTCAGTCATCCTAAGTGCTGCAGACCTTGGTAGATTGTGCGGGTTTGGATTACGCCCGGCAGTTGCACGCTTAGATCTTCTAAGTGGCATCTCATCATCGGCTGTCGACCTAGCAGTCGTTCTACCAGAGCGTTCATGTTGACTCCTAGTCTTGACACGACGGTGTCGTCGAGACTGTCGTTGATCTGACTCTGAGGTACTATCACCATCTGAATCAACAGAGGGACTGCTACGTGCCGGAGCACGAACAGGTTTACTCTCCATACTCGGCGGACCCTGAGCATCGTCACGGACAAGTGTCGGTGACTGTTCTTCCTCCAAAGTGTTATTGTCCATGGCATGTTTTAGTGACTCACAGGATTTTGGACGTTCCTCTTTCAAAGCTCCATCCTGAATCACTGGTGTCAAGGGAAGAGTTTCCGCTCGAACAGTGGGCATCTGTGGCCGGTTTACATGACGCAGTATCATCCACCGGTTCACTGGTGTGGAGCTCCCTTCCGAGGTGAACTTAGCATGGTTATCCATGACATTGTCATGTGTGCACGGACCCTCTTCTGGTGCAGTTACCATGTTGTCTGCTGGTACTCGGATATCCTTCACATCCAGTATCGCAGAACGATGTACTATTCTAGGTTGTCCCAGACCATCGACTCGCTGGACGCGATATAGAGGACTGTCTGGACTCATCCTTTCCTCAACTCGATAAGGGATGGCCACCCACCGATCCTGTATTTTGTTTCGTCCTACAACACCTCTGTTTCTAAGGAAAACTCTATCATCAGGTTTCAGTGGCGCATCATTTCCCTTCCTGTCATGTCTATACTTCCTAATCCCAGCTGCTTTAGCTAATCTCTGACCAGCCAATTCAAAAGCTGCATCCAGTCTGTGTTTATGCTCCTCTACCCAGTCATTGGTCTCTCGGCCTACTGGAGCTGTTGGACCATCTCCATCCAGCAATTCATCCACAGGAAGTCTGGGTTCCTGCCCGAACATCAAGAAATACGGCGAGAAACCTGTCGCAGAGTGTGGCGTCGAGTTGTATGCGAAGATCAGTTCCTGCAAATGCCGTGGCCACTGTCTCTTCTTCTCTGGCGGCAGTGAACGGAGGAGGTCATGCATCGTACGATTAAATCTCTCACACTGCGCGTTCCCCTCTGGGTGATACGGAGTGGTACGAGACTTCTTTATTCCATAAACCGTACACAATGCCTTTACTACCTCGCTTTCAAAATTTCTCCCTTGATCACTGTGGATACGACTGGGCACTCCATAGCGATAGAACCATTCCTGAGTTAATACCTTCGCTACTGTAGTTGCCTTCTGGTCTTTCGTTGGTATTGCTACAGTGAATTTGCTAAACACATCTGTCATTACAAGAACATTTTCACGTCCATCAGAAGCCTTTTCTAGCATAGTGAAATCTATAGCTAGTAGTTCGAGTGGTTTGTCTGCCAAAACATGTCCCATGCTTGGTTTTACAGTAGGTCTTAATGCCTTTGCAGTGCAGCATCGTGGGCAACTGGCACAATACGAACCTACGTCTTTGCTCATTCCAGGCCAAAATACTCTCTTTCTTACGAGAGCTAACGTCCTATCTCTTCCCTGATGTCCACTGGAGTCATGAAGAGATTCCAATATAGGCTGTCTCAAACAGGTTGGCAACGCTAGCTGTAGAGTTCCTTCTCCATTATCAAAGGACTCCACATACAGAACTTTCTCGATATCAACAAAGTGATTCCATTTGCTGTACCAATGACGAGCAGTGGTTGGCATAGTTTTAAGTTCTGTGCGATCTGGCTTTATACCTTTCTTCCAAACACTCATGACTTTACCCAAGACTGGATCTTGCCCCTGTAACTCAGCAAGTTGTTGCTTTGTATACCCTGGAAGTGATGATATTGCTCCCTTCTGTCTGGCATCCTTGTCAACTGCTGTAATAGTCATGATGTCTTCGATGCTCTCCATCATTACTTGATGTCGCTCCTGTATCTCACTGGGTATTACTGATGAAGACAATACTTCCATTACGGTCATATCTACTACCAACTCGGTCATTTCCCCATGCCATGTCTTCCGACTGAGGGCATCAGCGTTGGCATTGCACCGTCCGCTGCGGTATTTGATTTCATAATCAAACTGAGCAAGTTGAGCAACCCAGCGCAACTCAGTGGCTCCCAAATTTGATGTTTGGATATAACTCAACGGATTGTTGTCCGTGTACACTGTGAAGTGCGATCCCATGAGATACGGACGAAACTTCTCTGTCACTGCCCATTTCAGAGCAAGAAGTTCTAACTTCATGGAACTATAGTTGGCGTCGTTCCTCTCTGCCGGCCTTAAACCGCGACTTGCGTAGGCGATTACCCCGTCCTCTTGAGATAGTACCGCACCCAACCCTCGGAAACTGGCATCAGTCTCCACAACGAATGGTTTGGTAAAGTCTGGGTGGGCTAACACTGGCGCACTTGTCAGTTTCTCCTTTAACCTCTGAAAAGCCAAAGTACAATCTTGATTCCACTTTTCACGGAAAACTGGACTCTCTTGTGACGCTTTTCTCTTAGGACCTTTCTTTGTGTTCGTCGCTTTGCCAATACACTGGTGAAGAGGCTTTGCTATCTGCGCAAAGGAAGGTACATATCTACGATAATACCCGGCTAACCCAAGGAAGGATCGTAGCTCAGTCTCACTAGTTGGCTCTTCCCATTCCTGTACGGCCTTGATTTTCTCTGGATCTGTTGCAACTCCTGCAGCCGATACAATGTGACCCAGGAATTTAACTTCGCGTCTGAACAGGGTACATTTCTGTGGCTTGATCTTGAGTCCAAAGGCCCGTAATTTCCCAAATACAGTGTCCAACCTCTGTATCATCTCATCCACGGATTTTCCAAATACTAGGATATCATCCAAGTAAATGAGAAGGGAATTGAAATTCTCATTTCCTAACACGTGATTCATCAGACGTGAGAATGTCGCTGGAGCATTACAAAGTCCCATTGGCATCCTTGTGAACTCATACAGTCCACTGGTTCCCACTCTAAATGCAGTCTTTGGTACATCTTGGGTGTCGATGGCACATTGATAATAGCCATGGGCCAGATCCAAAGTACTGAAATACCTTGATCCTGTGAGTGCCTCCAGACATTCGTCTACTCTGGGTAGAGGGAATGCATCCTTGATGGTCTTCAGATTCAACTGTCGATAGTCGATGCATAATCGCAAAGAGTTGTCTTTCTTCCGTACAAGCACTGCTGGCGATGCATAACAGCTTGTAGATTCTTGGAGAACTCCTAGTTTCAGCCATTTCTTGAGGTAAACCTTAACCTCCTCCCACTGATTAGGGTGAACGCGTCGGTGAGGAACTCTAACTGGCCTGTCATCCAAGGTGAGTATTTGATGTGGTACGGCGTTGCAGTAACCGATGTCGTCACTGTCTCTACTGAACACATCCTTGTGTTTAATCAGCAACGTCTTCACTCTCTGAAGATCTTCATCAGAAAGGTCCAATCCTCCTAAATCTAGGTTTGGTGAGTTATCAACACTACATTCTTTTGTTGCATGTTGTACAGTGACCTCATTGACATCTACCTCTGTGGTGGGGTTAGTCAACTCCACGATCTCTACCACATGGATACTTCCCAACACACTCTTTGGTTGAAGCCATATGTCCTCCTGGTTGAGGTTCCAAACTTGTACTGGGACTACTCCGCTCTGGATACAATTCTGGTCCGCTCGGACAACTGAGCACGCAGTATGTACTCCGTTTGGCAACCCACTAGACCCGTGATCGAGTGGTTCAACCAACAACTGACATAGCCCTACTGGCTTTACAACATTAGCCAATACCGTCACCGCTGATCCAGCAGGTAACAGATGTGGCTTCTTCCCAGCTAATCTTACATGTCGCTGTTTCAAGTCATTGCTATGATCAGTGAAAAGTGACAACACACTAGCCCACTTGGGTCCACTGTCATTCACCTTGATTGACTCAAGGTAACCTGGCCCAAGTTCTGATGATAGCGTCCTACCTACTCGTTGTAGAATGTTGCAACCTATTATCCCGGGACGTTCAACTCTCCGCTGTCGCAAGACAGGGTCCACTAGGTCTCTCGTGACAAGAAAGCCCATGTCCTTGAACACCTTTCCCATGATAACAAGTTCACATTCCACATATCCAAGATAGGGCACTGGCAACCCATTTGCGGCAGTGATGGTGATACATCCTGTGATGTCCTTCATCATATGCCCCCGTGGCAGCAGGTGATTCCTGAAGAATTTCTCGGTGATGGTGGATATTTCTGCCCCTGTGTCCAACAGGCACTTCACAGAACATCCACCCATCCCTACCTCTACCACGGGACATTTCCCGATGACCTTCTCCATCACTGCTTCAACATCTGATGGGTCCTCTAGCTCGCCATCCCCTACCTGGACCTGTGCAGAGGAGGCAGCTAGTTTCCCGGTTTGCCCGCGCTCACCTTCTTTGGACAATTTGGGCTAATGTGGTCTACTGCTCCACACACATAGCAGATCCGCTTACCTTCCGCATTGTAGCCACGCTTCACTGATCGGCGGGACTCCCAGCTCCTGGAAGATCTGACTCCTTCCAGCTGTTGCTGTTGCTTCGTCAACATCTCCTGCATATGCTGTAGTTGATGCTGTTGAGCATCCAGCTTCTTGAGGATGGTGGCGTTCTCCGGGTCTCTTCCAACAGTGGTACTCATGGCGTCATGAGTAGCCATCTTTTTGGGTACTTCCTTTCCTATCCAGGAGACTGCTCTGTCCCGGAACTCCCAGAATGACATTCTTGAGTCATCAAATTCCAGCCGGCGCATCTCGCGTTGCAAAGATACGTCGCGAACCCCTGAGGCAAATCGTCCCTTCAAGGTCTCATTCCTCAGTGGGGATAGACTTGGTTGTCGCTTACTGAGTTTGCTAAATAGCTTCACCAGCGTGAGGGAATAATCCAGCAGGGTCTCTCCTGGCTGCTGAATTCTTGTATAGAAAGCTTCTTGGGCTGCACCCATTGTGTCCACATCACCAAAGACATGTCTCACAATCTGCAGCGCCTCCATAGCTGTTCTCGGCTCTCTAAACCTGACCTCTTGCCCAGCTGGTCCTGTAAGGTGGTCCATTACAAAGTCTAAACCCTCCCGATCCGATAAAGGACTAGCCTGCAAATGGTTCTCCATGTCGGAGGTCCAGTCGTCCACGTCCGGGTCCTCCGGCTTCTGTGGTCTTCCACCCAGTTTTGGCATACGGCGTTCACGCTGCACATAGATGCGCTGAGGCGCGGCCGCTGCAGGTTCCAGCTGGTGACTTCTGGCTAATTCTTGTTCCAGGTGTAACTTCTGTGCCTGCCACTCAGACTCAGCAGCAGCTTTCTCCTGCTGTGCCTCTGTCGTCTGTGCCATGGATTGCTCCAGCTGCAGTCGCAGCACCTCTAACTGTTCCTCCAGATCATCCATGTTACGTCACAGGCAACCACAAGACCATGGGGAACAGGAATAAAATTTCCAACAACAAAATTTGCTAATCTGATAGTGATAGTGAACAACTATAACAGCCAAGCAACGGTCATACCCAGAAACCAACGGACTTACCCTTGCCTAGAACTGTCAGCAGATTAATGCCAGGAAACAACCAACAGCATGCTCATGCACTTATAGACCCGTCTAGTGAAATAATTATCCCTGCTCAGTACAATTACCTAACTTCCACATGATAATTACTACACATTAAACTTGAACATTCTTCCCAGTGTTACCACAGGCAACACTTGACCTGTCCTCTCTAATGCTGAAAAAAATACATTCACACGGTTCAAGGATACGTTGCTGAAAAAGAAACATTAACATTGTCCATGACGATCGTTAACCGTGATCTTCAGCAAAATGCTCTGCCGACTTCACGTCTCTCGATCGGAAGCGAATGATCCCGACGAACGATCCCGACGAACGATCCCGACGAACGATCTCGCGCAGTCATCCACACGGACACTGTCCACGAAGCTTGTCCAGTGCCAGCATCGCAGCCCGCAGGGTGTTGCTGTTTCACTGTCCACGATCGGGTTCCTCGTGATGTCGTTGCTCCTAGCTGGGGTTTTATATCATCGTCTTCATCCCGTCGTCTTCAATCCCACTTCTGACACCATTTTGTAGACGGGGATTTATCATTGAAGACAGAACACGGTAACTGCTTGTACCATTTATTGTGGTGTGTTCGAATAATACGGGTTATCAGAACGAAAATTAACTAAACCCAAGAAAAACCCAACTAGGAAATTGCAGAAGCTACTGCAGCTGAGCACCGGCTCAGTACATGTACACAGTCTATAATATGTAGCTATGCTACATATCCTTGCTGTCTTTCATGTTCCGTTTCTTTCATTAATGAGGTGAAGCTAGTGCCCAAAAACATGGTAAAACACACAGAGTCTGTTATCACATCTTCTGTGCTTGCTCCTCAGTGGAAACTGGATATGACCCTGCTGCATTGGCTGTCACATGACACGGGGCACCACAGGGTAAACAAGGGGTGTGGCTATTAGGCTCTCCCAGCCTATAGGCACTAATGAGTTTATTGCACTAGCATAAAGTAAAAAGGACAAAAGATTAGAAAGTATTAGTTAAGTTTTAATGAGATCATTATTCAGTAACCCTTCCTGTTACACAAACATAAAAAATAGCATTGCGAATGTTGTTTTCAATTATTCATGTTATTTGTTCAGTGAGAGAACAAATTACAAATTGTGTGTGCTGTATCAGTTCAGATACTCATACAACATTGATACTAGGACATGTTACAGGCTTACAGTAAATGATGAATAATTAGCTATGATGAGACATAACTTATGTACTGTAAAAAATCACTTATTTGCAATATTATTGCCTTTATTGATAGTTTCTTGAAATATTGGGGACACACTGAGCAAACAAGAAGAAATATTAACAGACTAGCATAATATACTAGATGGAACATGGACTTGTAGATATCCCAAGATCACTCTATCCAATACAACACTAGATCTTCGGGTAAACACTCGGTAAACATTTGGAATCAGTTTCTTCTCCACCACAATGAGTGGAATTCTCTGCTCAACCATTGTGTCGTGCAAATCACTAATGTAATTCCAAAAAATTAATCCAATGGTTTAGCAAGTAAGTCAGATGATCCACCATGCACATTAGCGTGATGTCTCAATATGACATTTTGCCAGTTAACAATATACCAGAGATGGAATGAGTACAATACAAATGTACTCGGGTGGTACGATTACTTTGAACATGTAGTACGAGTACTCAGAAAACAAATGTACTGGAGTACGAGTACGATTACTTTACAATATGTACGAGTACAGTACTTTACAATGTAATCATGATTACTTTCATGATTACTTTAATGAACATATCCTGTTTCTATCATAAAGGCGACTTTCATGGAATCCCTAGGTGTCATTCTTGTTCTGTTGTTGTGTCACTAATGTTCTAACTGATTATTGCTATCCACTATCCAGGTGTTATTATTATTAGTAATTAGACGACTTTCTCAGGTATTGGATGAATCATTTAACGCTGGATTAATAACTTAATTTATGGTTTCTGAATCAAATACAAATATGAGGCATTTACAAATTTCAAATACACATCATCAAATACATTACAATAACAACACTTCAAAACCAGGGGGGCATATTCAAAAGAGTATCCAATTCAAATATGTAGTATATCAGATGGGTCCAGACATGGGGTCAAATACATTTGTATTTGAAAGTAATTAAATACTGTTTTAAGTATTTGTATTTGATGTTTAGGAATTAAAAGTATTTGTATTTAAATACTTTCCTAAAGTATTTGACTTTTTCAAATATTTTTTCAAATACATTGTCAGTATCAAGATTTCTTTTTCACTGTCACATGTAATGCCTGCCAAACTGATTACCTTAATGCACTGCAACTTCACCCAACAGTGCTAATTACTGATGAAGACACTTAACAGCAGGCTTCCCCCATGGCCCAGCAGTGACTACAAGCCTAACGATGGATGACCATAGGTCAATATCCCCTTTTGTTCTTTAGTCAGGCTTCAATTTGGCACTAGGTTATACTGGTTTCCTGGCTGACTTTGAAGTTGAGCCTTCCTCGCAACATCTTAGCAATGATTAGGGGTGTCTCTTCTGATGGCAACATAGGCATTATATTATTATGGACCTCCTAGCTTAACATACAAACACTATATTTTGGCCTTTACCTCTTTCAGTCAGTTGTCACTGTGATGCAGTTAGCAATAACAATACTCCCTAGCACTGGTCTGCCTGTCATCATATGAGCAAAACACTAATTATGCCTATAAACTAGATGTCTCAATATATGTGTTGCTTTTCTTATATTTACATAGTAATACAAAATGAAAAGTATTTGAAAAATATATGAAAAAGTATTTGAGATACTTTTCAATGTATTCGTATTTAAATACAAAGTATTTGTAATCCCTCAAGAATATTTGTATTTAAATATAAATTTCAATGTATTTGACCCCATGTCTGGATGGGACAAACACAGAATAGTTTTGGATTTAGACAGGTTTACAGTTTGCACTTAATTAAACAATACTAGACAGGGATTTAGCAGCTAACCGCCCAGACCCAGTCAGGATTCTGGATGTTGGAAATATGACCAGTCATTCACACCATACTGACAGAGCAAACATTTCTGAGTGGGGCATATGGCTGGCTTCTAAAATTACAAAACAAGATGTTAGGGGATACTTATCTCCTGCAGTGCTTCCCACGGACTGTCACAATATAACTTGTACTTTGTACTAAGCAGGAGGGTGAGGAGATGTTGCTTCTCTGGGAAGAGAAGGTATTAGTTAGAGAAATCTGACTGAATATTTATTTAACTGAAATGCTCAACAGTAATAGAAAATCAATACCTTGATTATTATTACATTTATTAGATTGCTTCTAATATTGCCATTTTTATATATAATATATTAGACAAGCAAATATTATTTGCTTGCAACTGTTCATGAAAAAATGTAATCGTGAAAAGTAATCATGAGTACAATTACTTTGTGTGTATAGGTAGTGATTACGTTACTTTCCTTCGTACTCAAGTTACGAGTACTCAAAAAATTACTCATGCTCGAGGTACATAATACAGAATACTGATTACTCCATCTCAGGACTGGAGTACAAAATGTTTATGTAAGGTACAGTATTATTTTACCAATTATGCATTCAACATTTACCAACATTAGGAAATTGCATGACTGAGCACTGTCAACTCTAGTGCATAAACACTAAGTGATCATGTAATCAGTTATCAAACCTTAGTTTATGTAATATGTATCACCACACAAACATACACACATCTCTATTCAATGAAGACAGCAGCTGGAGCAGCATCACCATCTATCTATCTGTGCAATAATAAAGGCAACTCAGTATCCTGTCAGCTGTCAAATTAAGATCTTAGTGAGTGTATGTCATCTGCCAGAAAACTTCTGTACTCTATCCATGACCCGTTCCATCTTACAGTCCCATTTGCTTTCTTGATAAATGTATCTAGCCTAATCCTGTCCTGGTTGTTGATATTGCCATTTCCAACACACTGCACCAAAGTAAAGAACACTGTTCACTATTACACTGTAACATATATGCTGCTTATTTGGCGCAGATTGAATGATCTTTTTCATATAAAACATAGTAAATTCAAACAGTCAATATTTAGCACTACGGCATGTCCTGTTTATTTATAGGGATGGAACCATGGCTCTAGCAAGAACGTCCGGCCAAGTCCTAGCGAACCCTGACAACATGGCTGTTTTCTGTTCAGGACGCAAGCAATTGGAGCTGCAGAAGAATTTACACGTATGTTTACCTGCAGATCCACCAGCCCATGGCAGACAGAAAGAGAGAATGGTGAATTACATCTTTGTCAGAACTCTGGCCGGGCCCGCTGCCCACAATGACTGTCCATGTCGGAATTGCAGTCCTTGGTACAGATATGCCCAAACTAATGAAACAAGATCTGCTTGTGTCAGGGGTCAGTTGATTTGTTCATAATCAATCCAACTGCTTATTTACAAATCAACTGATAATTTGTAAGGGCAGCAGTCAACAAGTGCTGAGTGTTATCCCATATCTTGTTCTCCGCTGAGAGCACGGAAGTTCCATCTTATGGTTTGGGATACACTGGTATGACTCTCTTCCCTTCGACCAAGCCTGCCATGGATCCACCAGGTAAAAATCTCTGTATATGGCCGACTTGGACACCTGAAATAAAAAAAGGCCTAAATAAATATATCAACTATGTACAGTGGCGCAGTGGTTTAAAGCTTTGGACTCCTTCAGACTCTCAACTACGAGAACGAAACCATGTGGTGCGTGTCGAACCTTGGCAAGTCTGTTCACCCGTCATTGCTCCAATTCACTCAGCTGTGTAAACAAGTAACTGGCTATAGACGATGGTGGATATTTGTACACAAACCGTCTTGATTAATTAATTACAGCTTGGCTGGATGCTTCCCACAGTCATGAGATGGTGTTAATTAAGTAGTCTGCCAGGGAGTAAAGTTAAACATTTGACAAGGACAATGCTAAGCAGACATTGGGTCAAATACATTGACATTTATTTAAATAAAAATACTCTTGAGGGATCCAAATACTTTTTATTCCTAAACATCAATTACAGATACTTAAAAAGTATTTAAATATTTTCAAATACAAATGTATTTGCCCCCATGTTTGAGGATTGGATACCGCACTATATAAGAACTGTGTTGACAGGTGACATATGAAAATGGAGGTAACTCAATCCATTATCATTGTAAAATACATGTTGTGTTTTTATAAAATCATTGGAACGGTTTTTTAGTTCTGACATAGTGGAAACTGGGCATGCTACTCAAAATATTCTAGAATGATCCTAAATCAGTTACTGTTAAACATTAATTGTTGGGTATATTTCTACTATAGAATAATGTGTGGTGTTTTCATTGTATGAAATATCATTTGTATTATATAAATGTTGTATCATGTTAGTTTGTTGGTGTTCTGGTTGCTCTA